>CM044562.2:22749413-22964413 GCA_024416835.2 Perccottus glenii
GGGATGGGGGTCCGGTGTGGGGACAGAGTATCCTGGGGGCGGGGCCAGGGAACGGGGGTCGCTGTGGGAAATTGCGAGGGGCGGAGAGCTGTGGTTCTGGTTAGTAATGGTGGAGGCTCTTCGTCTGGAGCGCAGGGCCTGCCGCTCCGACAGCTGGTTCCTCAGCTCCGACACACGCTCCTCTTTCTGTGGGAACAACAGGGAAAGAAATTTAAAGGTGCAGTGTGGTGAAATAGTTAGAGTTCTCTAGGGCTGGGTGATAAATTCAATACATTTGATTGAATTTAGTTTTTTACTTTGAAAGATGTCAAAAAAGTAAGCTAAACTGCCAAATGAATTCAACAGAAATAGTTTCCTCTAAAATCTGCCATGTCTCCATTGTGTGAAGGCTAATGCTGCTGCTAGAAAAAAGATATTTCAAACTTTTACACAATTACACCTGTCTTTAAGTCTGGGAATAAAAATGATGTAAAAAATTACAGACCAATCAGTATACCACCCATCATTTCAAAAATTATGGAAAAATGGGTAGCTAAACAATTGACAAACCATTTAAGTATGGGTTATACGCACCCTCTGCAGTTTGGCTTCCGTGCCAATTACTCGGCAGAAACTGAAATTAATAATTTTCTGGAAAAAATGAAACACTATTTGAATATTTGCCCTCTTGTGGGTGCCATTTTTCTGAAATGAAATCTTACTTATCAGACCGGATCCATTGTGTCTCAATCAGCGGTATTAAATCTTCATTACTAGGCTGTCAAGTTGGAGTACCTCAAGATTCTATACTTGGGCCCATTTTATTTTCATTATATATTAATGATTTGCCAAATGTTTGCCCACACATTAATTCTCAGCTATATGCGGACGATGCTGTACAATTTACAAAGGCAAAGTCTGATGTTAAACTCTCTGAAAAATTGACAGAAGCTATGACTTGCATTGACAAGTTGCTCAGAAAATCATGTCTTCTGTTAAATTCTAAAAAGACTGTTTATATGGTATTTTTTGTAATTTTAAACAAATTTGATTATTATTGCCAGAAAATGCTGCTAAAATGTTTCTTCACTCTGATTTTTTTCCACACATTGAATATTGCATTACAAATTGGTCAATGACAAACCAGTCTACCTTAAAACCAATTGTATCGCGATACAAAAGAGCCTTAAAAATATTTGATTATTCATATCATCATTGCCTGATACTTCAGAAATATAATTATTTGAGTTTTGACAATTTAAAAAATTCAATTGCTTGTTCAATTTATAAAAGTCTACATGGTCTTTCTCCACTCTGAATGAGTTTATTAAATTCAGATCTGGGACAAGTGACAGAGTGACCAGAGCCTCTACTCGAGGTGACCAGTTCCTTTGAGACGTACAGCCTTCAGTCAACAAGTGCTGTCAGTCAAAGGCACAGAAATTAGGAACAGCATCCCAGCTGTGATCAGAGACAGTCAGACAATAAACACATTCAAGACAAACCTGAAACGTTGGCACAAGAGGAACCAAGTCTGTGAGCATTACATCTGAAATGTTGTTAGGTGTTGATTAAGTGTTGCTTAAGTGTTGTTTAAGTGTTGTTAAGTCTAATGTTGTCATTTGTATTGAATGTGTGTTTTATTGTGTTATATGTTGTTTCTTGTCCTGACCTGCCAGGGACTACAGATGGAAAGAAGCCACTGTGCTAATTCTGGCAATTTACATTTTTATGTTCATCAATATGCACTGTCCCTTTTAAATAAATAAATTAGCCTACTCGAGGTGACCAGTTCCTTTGAGACGTACAGCCTTCAGTCAACAAGTGCTGTCAGTCAAAGGCACAGAAATTAGGAACAGCATCCCAGCTGTGATCAGAGACAGTCAGACAATAAACACATTCAAGACAAACCTGAAACGTTGGCACAAGAGGAACCAAGTCTGTGAGCATTACATCTGAAATGTTGTTAGGTGTTGATTAAGTGTTGCTTAAGTGTTGTTTAAGTGTTGTTAAGTCTAATGTTGTCATTTGTATTGAATGTGTGTTTTATTGTGTTATATGTTGTTTCTTGTCCTGACCTGCCAGGGACTACAGATGGAAAGAAGCCACTGTGCTAATTCTGGCAATTTACATTTTTATGTTCATCAATATGCACTGTCCCTTTTAAATAAATAAATTAATAAATAAACTACAATTGAATTTTAAGAGAATTTTTTTTTCTAAAAATTTAAATTCTAAAACTTAAAAAAATAAGCCTGCTGATTAGAAGCGCCTGGTTACAACTCCCTTTAAAACCAGTGGAAAAAGTAAAGGGGCATCAAACATCTGATGTTGATGTTTTTTTTCATTGGCCTAATTTCTGTTAAATAAAATTATTGCAAATACGCAGATACAAAAATAATTGTTCTTGTGCATTATGGGCACACTTTAAGTTTAGCTACACTCAAGTAATGTTCATAAAATTCAGAGAGGGGACACTAACTATGTTATCACATTTGATTATTCCACATGACATGGATTTTAATAGCATTCTTCTACCCATCAAGCTCTCTCATTTACTAATCAGCCAAACAGAGGGCAACATTGTCCTGGCACCAGATCAGTCAATTCCTCTGCCCAAACTTTGCACCAAACTCTACTGGATTTTATTAAAGCCAAGAGCTTTCAAGCAGCTAATCCTAATTAACTTTCAACCTATTTCTGAAAGTCATGGTTAATAATGAAAACTGTCCTTGAGTCCAACTTACATACTAATTAAAAACATAGAGAACAAGCATATAACAGTAGCACCAGCAAGCTAAGGCTAAAAAAACAAGACTTGTCACGTGTGTATGAGTCATAGCCTACTGTGTTGACTGCTATAGCCTTTCCACATTTCTGCGTTGCCCTCGGGCTATATGTGTGTACCTTTCCCTTAATATCATAAAATCAAATTATCCGTTCTACACTTTGACACGAGCAGATATAGAGGCCTCATGTGGGACATGTAAAGGTGGAGGGCGTCCTGTATGTAAAAAACAAACAAACAGTAGTGCTATCCAGGGCTTGTTACAGTTAATAAGAAGATCTGTTGTCAGGATGTGGAGCTGTTGGCAGTGGGACTGAGACAATGCTATTTCCTCAAGAAAGTTCTCACATGTTGTGGTGGTTACAGTTTATACTCAATAAGGAGCATTAACAGATACTATCTGTACTGACTTGTAATGTCTATGTCTAAAGCAAACAGAAACATGATTTTACCTTAATGTTTTTCTGCTATAGCAAAATGTATGTTAATCTGGCCAGGAACTCTTTGACGAGTAAGCTCAAGTCCCCAAATAATCAGTGTATGACCTTAGGTCCCTTAAGCCGGGTTAGTGTTTCAAATAGAACTCCAACTCACTGTGCGAGTTAAATCGAGGAAATACTAAGAAAGCCGAAGCTCATGATTTATGTGCTCACACTGCACTGTACTGATGGTTTGCTGTAATCAAACTTTCTGTCATGTCTGAATTTCATCCAACCATCTAATTACTGGTCGGGAGTGTTTCTAGAGGGGTGGGAGGGAGAACGACAAGGCTCAGTACATAAACTTGGGTCCCTAGTCCTAATCATCCTTGTAGCTTGTAGCTTTTAGCTGGTATTGCCTAACTAGCTGCTGCATATCAAACCACTCACTAATGTTTTCTATTCACTCACTGACGACACACACAAACTGGGCAGGCAGCAAATGTTGCCCATCAACAGTAAAATGGTCTATAGTGACTTTGCTTTCCTTCTCTTAATGACTAAATAAAGGTGTTGAATGTTAGCTAAGAGCAGACCTCCTGGATGATCTTCTGCAGCTCCTTGTTCTCTCGCTCCAGTTGCCGGGACTTCTCCTCGTCGTTGTTGTTGGTGGACGAGCCTGTCTTCATTGTCTCCTGGGCGTCCGACTGCCACTCGCCGCGTGTGATCAGGCGACGCATCTGGCAACCACGACAAACACTTACATTCTGTGTAACAGTTTATATAATTGAATTGAATATTAGGTTAGCCCCCATCATGAAAAACCCCTTTGATCCAACTTAATGTGCTCTTCATTACTATACTACTTATTATTATTATGAAAAGCAGTTTTTTATTCTACCTCTGGCAAATGTCCCTGTTTCTTTCTTACCACACATCTCGAAAAGGAAATGAGCAAAGGCTTGATCTCTGCTGAGTGGGTTGGGTTTCAGTTTCTACTCAGTCACTGTGTTTGCGCTGTGGCAGATGTTTGTTTACACCACTTACCTGTTCCTGCTCCTCATGTTTTATTCATGAATAGCAACTGTCCTCTCATATTACCAGCAATAAATCAGTTCTATATTCCTTCTTGCTCTGTGCACATTGTTTACAGTGGGTTGGATTTATTGCTGAGCACATCACTGTTGTAATGAGAAATCACGACGGACTGTGGGGTCCTGTGGTTATTTTACATTAGTGTAGTGACAGTTACATAACATTTAACCAGCCGAGCAGACATGTTCTAATGGCCTGACGTGATCATCTTTCAGTTTGACTAATGTGCTCTTCTGCAGAATCCTGGGGTCTAGCACTTTCCACACTTTATATATATTCTCATTAGTCTACCAAAAAGTGCTTGTTGTTTGTGTTGTTGAGTTCAAGTCCTAATGAGATATTCCATTAAGGTAATATCTTTGGGGCAAGTAATGTGCATTGCAATGAAAAGTACTTCACTCTTTGTGCAAAAGCTACCAAACACATTTAGATCAAAATAACTCTATATTTTTATTAGATTAGTCTGTGCCTCCTACTTAAAAGTGATACCAAAAAGAGTTTTACAGTGTATAAACAGGAGTTTGAGAACATTCAGAGTTGGACTATGTAGATCTAAAAAAATAATAGCCTATGTATTTCTGTAGGAACAAAACTGTCTGTGTTTGCTCAAATACATGGGAATCTCAAAGCATTCTGAAAAAAATAGGTTAAGCCACTAAAATGAGCTAATGCAATAAAACAGAAACTGCAGCAATCATAAATGATCTAATCTAGGATTTATTGGTTGGTTCCTTTAAAAATCAAAAAATGTAAATGTTTGTGATGGTGGCGTTACAGAGTCAAAACGTAATTTTGAAAAAACTACGTAAAGAAAACAGACTAAATGCATCAAATGGCGTCGAACCGAGTCATTTTTGCTCTTAAGATGACTGGAAATCACACATCAGTCATTGAGGGGCTTTACATGCAACACCACGTAGAATTATGTGAGGGTGTTGGTGTCATCAGGAAACAAAGCCAAAATGACTTCACCAAGAGTGCTAAAGCTTAGTAGCAGCGCAAATATGGAGCGTAGACAAAATCCATCGGAATGTTGGATTATTTGTTCAGATTATAGCTTCAAATATTTGAACAGACATTAAAGTAAAACAGACCTATGCTTGTTGAGCCCTTTGAAGAGTTAGAACGTCAAAGTGGCCTCTAAACCTTTGTCTAGAATTATGTGGTGACATATTGGTACAGTTTATGTTTTTAACAAAGTAAAATGGCTACACTGCACCTTCAACTGACAGGTGATGGAAAGGGTGATAGTGCGGTCTCACCTTGGGCACAAACAGCACCACCAGTGTGATGTAGACAGAGAAGACGATGGCCAGAGAGGCGAAGGCAAAGGAGGCATCCTGCTGCGACGACAGGATCATGGTGACTGGAGCCGTGATCATGCACAAGACCTGAAAGACAGACGGACACGGGGCAGACCGTCAGGACCTGTAAGGTACTTCCATGAAGACATTCACCTACAGCACACATGTAGTCTTATATATTATTTGGAAAAGGTTAAAGCAAAAGCATCTGGACTCTAGTGAATTGGTAATTTAAAATAAATAAATATAACAGGTGAATTTCTTTATAAGTTTGACTTAATGTCATCCAGGTCTTCAAGATGACCTGAGACACAGACACAGACATATATATTATTTAGTTTGTGACAGGGGCATGTTAACTTGACTTGAGAGAACACATATTGTATCTTGTCATATAACACCACCACCAAACAATAAATATTGAGACAAAAGAGTCCCATGTGAGTTTGCAGCAGTCTTTTATTCTTTAACCTGGTCTTTTACTGAAAAGTCATGTAGAGTTGCTTTAAACTGACTGCAGTAAACAACCTGAGAGGCATGTCCCTAGTTTTTTTCAGTAATTTATCCTGAAAATGAACAGCATCGTAGATTGAAAGAACAGCACACGTAGTAAACTAACTCTCAATGTAAAGCAAACAACGAATGCAGAGACTTTTTTCACTCAGTGGGACGCTTGCTTTCCTCTGCCACACCTGCAGCTCGTTTCCATGGAGATGTACCTCAATAGTAAGTGAACCTGCTTACAGTAGTGTCAGTAAAAACAATAAACAGTAAATTTCAAAATAAAGTCATTTGCATAAATGCTATTGGATTGTGGCTCAATTTATCACTAAATATTGATGAACCATTACACCCTGAGACACTGTAGTCGAGTAGAACATCCAGGCTTCAATGTAAATAGTGTTAGATTATATTAAGAGGCTTTAATAGACTTTAAAGTATGTCATTGAAGCTAACAGCAGGCAGTGAGACCGTCATCACAACATGGGCTAATGTCAGTCATCTTCTTGAAATGCCTGCATGCCACCATTAGCTGTCCAGTCACTGGTTGCTGGTTACATACAACAGAGTCCCATAACCAATGACTCAAATAGGTCACAACAACAGGTGCATTTTTAGGGCCAAAGAATGTCATCAGACCTTTAAAACAAACTATAGAAAGTGAAGTGCTGGGAAAGAGAGGAAAAAGAAGGATAAAGCCTGCAAGATGACAAAGGCAGAAGATGGATTGAAATGGAGTATGAAGGGTGTGTGTGACAGACAGACATCGAGTTTCCGACCAGATGAAAGACGAGAAAGGCGGAGGAGCGGCTCTGGATCGATACGTATTGATCAACAGTCATTCATCTCGCTGTGAAAGCTGAAAAATCCCATCGCGACTGAAAATGGAAGTGGCAGGCTGGCGCGGGCAGTGACCGTGTTTTCTCAGCGGTGTCATTACTTACACACAGCCATGCTCAAACACAACTCCTCCAATTCATTTCAGACGCCGCTCTGGAACAAATGGCATGGCGAGGACACTTTCTGGGCAGAGATCAAATCACTGCCATTCATCTGCTTTTAGACAGCAGAACGCCTTCAAGGAAAAGGATGATTTATCACGAGCCAAGATCATATCTGCTTGTTTTGTTCATCGTTCCGCTCACAGGCCTGAGTCGGGACAATTTGACTGCCTCATTCAATTCCCTGGCCGACAAAAGTAAAAGCACAATAACTATGACAAATATGGAAGAATAATGGGGTTAATAGTGAATTGGTAAATTAAAGTAATTGGAAAAGTCCAAATAAACACACAAAAATCCAATGTCCAATGTCATTCCTATTTTATGTTTTAATTCAGAGCAGCTACTGCATTTCTTGCGAGATGCCACAAAAGGACAGGAGTATTGTAAAAGCACACCACTTAACTTTAATAGTCTGGCCAGCCATTCTAATCCTCGTTCTATTCACTACAAAGAAGTCTGGTCTATGTAGATTAAAGTTGGATTTCCAGGGCGGAGCCAGAATAAACTGCTTCTGGATGGACACAATTGGAAATACATTCAACCAATCAGAGCAAAGAAGCATGACATGAACCCAAAAAGTGGGCACAGCCAAAACCACAAAAGTGAGTATGACAAAACCAACAAAGTGAGTGTATCAAAACTAGGGTTGTGTTAATGCATGCAATTAATCAAAATAAATATAACAGGTGAATTTCTTTATAAGTTTGACCTAATGTTATCCCATAACTGAAGCGCAGAGGTTTACCAAGTCAAACCCAACTTAAATGTTAATGTTAAATGATGGATGAGGAGGCTGGTGCTTATCAGCAAGTTCCATTAAAAAAAACATTGTGATGGAAAAGTGGATTAAATCAAAGTAGTCATATTGCATATTGCAAAAACAAAACACTGAAACACAATCAGTTTAAAATACTTTAGTAGAAGTTCATTCTGTCTTCAGTTTCAGAATATTAAAAAAATAAATACTTTGTTTAAATACGACAGGAGAAAGTGTTTACCTGTTCAACTAGTTTTGAACTTCCTGTAGCTTTCGTCAGAGCGTCATTTGATGGTGTTGTGATGTGTCTTATAACCTGCTTAAGTTGTTTTGTCAGACTGCACTGTCTGAAGTCTACTCTAAGATCCATTGTCAACTATCATGAGCAGTTATTTTATTTAGGACCTGGAACAACGAGCCATCGCATAAGACTATAATAGACTGCAGGATTACATTTTGGAAAAGGTACGTGGATGACATACAGTATTGAAGAGGGTCAAAACAGGTTACACTCAGCAGCTCACCAACCACCTCAATACACTGGATCGTCTCTTACTTGACCCTATTTTAAAGCATCAATCTGATGCATTTAGAGATGCACTATGGTTGAACCTGTGTGAGGCATTAAAACATAACTTCAGCCATGACGCCAAAAATTGGCTTATGGATACCTTCTTACTGTATTATGCAAGCCATTTCATGCCAGCCTGTCACTGGGTCTAAAATGTCCAGTATATATGAGGCACAATGTGGTATAAGAAGGCAACACAAATGGCTGAATGCATAAACCCCACAAGAGATGGTAGACATGCTATAGCTTAACTTGTCTAACTCTTCCATCATGATTGGAACAATGACAGACAATACAATGTTACATAATTCAGATTTTAACAAATTTTATTGGCAAAGATAACAATTTACATTATAGTTCCAAACTATACAATCTAATGAATGTGTGCTAGGAGGACCAGAGCAGATCTCATTTTTTCTTCTTTGCCTGACCACCAGTGTCTCCATGGCCCGCTTTGCTGTTTTGCTGACAGCTGTCACCCCTAGTAGAATTCACTTTACCTTCAGCCTTGTCAGTCCTCATCACCTCAAAATCAGTGCACATGGTACATCCCTCACCCAAACGAGTTGTAGATATTTAAGAAAGAAGCACTAACATTAACAGTGTTTCTGTGACCGTCAGCTATAAAAGCTAGCAGGTAACTTTAGTAACTATCATGCTAATGTTAGACTTAAACAGCGTTAGCTAACATTAAGAATTCTGGCACGCGCACCTGTTCTCCGGTGATGCAGAAGCACTGGCAATATCAAGTTCACTCATGAAGAGGAATCAAACAACACTATAGCGTTTCTGGACTTAAAAATTCACCACAAAGACGACGACAGAACAAACATTAAACTCACACACATGGATCAATACTTACTATTGACATTGGAGCATCCAACAGTGCACAAATGATCAGTTGTCAAGACTTTACAACCAGGCCAATCTCATTACAAACAGGACAAGGAGGAAGAAGAAGCACTCATCCAAAACCCACTCAAAAAACTGTCAGTATCCACAGTGGGCCATAGATAAGGGCAGAAAACAGGCAAAAAATATGGAGCAGGGATCCGGAGGTGTGACTAACCAGAATAATCCAGGTTTGTAGTATATTTTTAATTGCTAAATGGCAAACAAGTTACCAGTAGGTGCAGTAGATTCAAACAAGACCCAGCATTCATGATATGCACGCTCAATCACTGAGGTCATCAATTTTGTGAAAAAACATGTGTGAATCCGGTGGCCCCTATTTAAAGATGAAGCCACCAGCACTAACCAGCGTACTTTGATTAAAAAGTTGATTGGAGTAGGAGAAAACCTATAAAGAGGTGCAAAAAATTATAGGCTGTTCAGCTAAAATGATCTCCAATGCCTTAAAATGGAGAGCAAAACCAGAAAGACATGGAAGAAAACGAAAGACAACCATCAAACTTGATCGAAGAATAACCAGAATGGCAAAGGCTCAGCCAATGATCAGCTCCAGGATGATCAAAGACAGTCTGGAGTTACCTGTAAATACTGTGACAGTTAGAAGACGTCTGTGTGAAGCTAATCTATTTTCGAGACACCCCCAAAAAGTACCTCTGTTAAAAAAAAGGCATGTGCAGAAGAGGTTACAATTTGACAAAGAACATGAACATTTTGTGGAATGATGAGAGTAAAATTGTTCTTTTTGGGTTCAAGGGCCACAGACAGTTTGTGAGACAACCCCCAAACTCTGAATTCAAGCCACAGTACACAGTGAAGACAGTGAAGCATCATGATATGGGCATGTTTCTCCTACTATGGTGTTGGGCCTATTTATTGCATACCAAGGATCATGGATCAGTTTGCAGTTGTCAAAATACTTGAAGAGGTTATGTTGCCTTATGCTGAAGAGGACATGCCCTTGAAATGTTTGTTTCTAGGACAATGACCCCAAACACACAGTAAACAAGCAAAGTCTTGGTTCCAAACCACTGGGTGCTGTGGCTCAGTGGTAGAGCGGTCGTCCTTCAGCAGGAAAGTAGGCGGTTTGATTCCCGCTCTCCCGACAGTTCATACTGTCGTTGTGTCCTTGGGCAAGACACTTGACCCACCTTGCCTCCAGTGGTGTTCCAGCTGTAACACTGGTGAATGGAAGCTCAATGTAAGCCACTTTAAATAATAAAGCGTCAGCTAAATGAATAAATGTAAATGTAACAAAATTAATGTTATGGAGTGGCCAGCCCAATCCCTGAACCTTAATCCAACCGAGAAGTTGTTTCTGAAGCAAAACCAAGAAATGTAAATTAATTGTGGAATGTTGTTAAAGACAACAGATGTGAAGCAGTTTTAAACAACTGTGGTTATACAACTAACTATTAGTTTAGTGATTCACAGGATTGCTAAATCCTAGAAACAAAAACGTATGTAAAAAATTAGTTTGGAGTTAGTACAGTCAACGGCAGACATTGTATAAATGATGAATTATTTTCTATTATAAAACAAGTCCTTTTTATATCAGTCTTCACTCTATTCTCACCAAAAGCAGGAACAAAAGCCATCTTAATATTTTCTCTCTGTATTCATTTGCATTCCTTCTACTCGGGCCTGACAATCACAGAATCCTCCACTGTGGAGCGGTGCTGATTAAAATGCCTGAGTGCAATTCAGGTTTGGTACTTGGACATTCATGGCTCGATACTTTGTGGTTAGTTGTGGTGAGAGCACTTTTCGTCTTGGACCCATTAAAACAGTGAATGTGAGAGGCAACAGGTCTGGGCCTATTACACATCTTTCACAGTCATTAAGACCTGGCCACACTTTCCGCTCACGCTCACACCGACGCACTGCTGCTGGAACGGCACGCTGAACCGAGCCAGGTGAGTGATGGCAAAGGTGCAAAGCTTCTAATTAAGGGTAAGGCACATCTACTTCCAAGTGAAAATGGTTTTAATCAGGCTCACTTACAAGTTAAACACACTGGAATTTTTTCTTCAAAGTTCTTTCAAGTTAAAGTAAAAGTTATTCTAAAACGTCCTTCTGGTTGTAATTTGATCTTAATGTAAATGGAGCTCGCAGGGATTGAACAGACCTACTTGTAGAGTTAGTGAGAAATGAATGAATATGTGCTGCAGAAGTAACTGAGACACAGTTTAATAACTTCGAAACAAGCAGCTGTGAAATATAATGCAAATAATAAAGCCACAGTAAAGACATCATGGTGACCATGGTTTATCTTTAAAATGATTTCCCCCGCTCGGAGTGCTTCCTTCGATTAAAATGTTTTATTCATCCAGGTCATCTTGAAGAAAAGAAAAGGTTAAAGCAAAGGTGAAGATGTTTTGTCTCTTATACCAAGATACTTTTTCAATAAATTTGAAGTATAAAATTACAGTTGTAAACTAAATGGATCAATTTTGTCAGATTAAGCATGTCTTAAGGGTGGCTGAGTGGTTAACACTCTTGCCTTACAGCAACAAAGTCCTGAGTTTGATCCCTGGCAGGGCCTTTCTGTGTGCATGTTCTCCTGTTTCCTCCGGGTACTCCAGTTTCCCCTACCACCAAAGACATGTACAATAGTCCCCACATGGGGCCAGGACTCCCCTGCAAAAGAGATTCCTAATCTCAGTGGGGCCATCCTGGATAAACAAAGATTAAATAAATAAATAAAACTTTTGGCATCTGGTTTCAGCTGCAGGCCCACAAAGCATCTTTGTTAAACTGAGTTGTGCTTAATGAGTAGCATACATACCACATGTATTTCTTTAGTTCTCCATTGTGAACTGAAGAAACATGCAAGAAGCACAGCTAGAGTAAAATCAGGTTTATAATCACAGCTGACATGTTTGGTTTGGTCACACAAACTAGGTATGGTGGCTTTAGAGGGTCACAACTTTATATTACCGTTTCCTAAAAAGAGTTGAAACAACTTTCTCATCTGGTTTACAGAAGAGGAAGGATACAGTGATGTACATTATTTCCATGACATGAGCACATTTCTATCCTTTTCCAGGTCATTTCCAATCAAACTGGAAAAGGATCAGACCCACAATTGAGCGAGGCAACACTGGCGGAAGATCAAATCTGCAGAGTAACACGCTGCTGACAAAACCATTAGCTCAACGGCCAACAGATCACAAATCACAGCAGAGCCGTGGTGAATACATATGGACAGGGCTTGGATATTTGATTTTCACATTTCTATCTGAATAGTGCAACAAAAGGAGTTAAATAAAGACTGTTTCTTCTTCTCAGAACTCTCAGGGGCCTCAGTGGTAAAACACACATTTATTTTTAATGGTGCTGGAGCAGGGCTGGTGTTTAATTTGCATTATCATACACTAAAGTGCTTTCATTAAAAGCAGCAACAGACCAGAAGCAGGAATATGTCCGGACTAAAACAGCACTAATTAGCACTTGCTGTAAAAGAAAAGAAAAGAGAGATAGATTTTGAGGCTATAACGCATGCAACAGCAACCTCAAAAGGTCAAAAATTAAAGTAAAGTTCCCTCAGAGGGTCAACATTCACACTACAGCAGCCTCAGAGGGCCAAAACACAAAACTCCAGCACCCTTTTAAGGTTTATAGAAGAGACAGTATCAAAAACAAAGTCTGAGGAATGTACACATTATTTGTAATTGCACATGTCATGAATATTCCCTGTGGTTTTACTGAGAAGTGGGGGGAGGAGCGGGGGTTTTGCTTAATCAGCTTGCCTGAGCTAACATGAAGCTAATAGACAAATGAGCCAACTCCTTCGTGGTGATGATAATTTTTCTTACTAATATTGAAAATACAGCTATTCAAACATGGCAGCTTAACCAAACAGAAGAAAGTGAAGTATAAACAGCTGCAGAGTCTACAAGGCTTCAGCTCCAGACGCACGTCTGACAACGTTCACACATTACATCAACGTCACTAGGGTCCCTGGTCCCTGTAGGAGCAGCGCTGGGTGTGAAAACTGTGGGGGACTATGTTCACACATTCAGGTTCCCTGGACACAGCTGAGGTACAGTTTGTATCTTTGTGCATGTGTGGAAGATGCTTATGTAAACAAACATATACCAATGGACTCAAACTCTCTTGGCAACAATGGCACCCAGCTGTCTTCTTTTTTCCAAGTCAATACATGTGCTTAGAAAAATAATAAAACAATATAATTTTTTTACATGAATCACAATTAAGATGGATCTTCATGATGTTTGATGTTGTTGACCGCATTCAGGATCTTGAATGCACAGTGTGACATGCATGAGACGCTGGTCATAGCTGATGCACACAATAAAACTCACTGCGACATTATAGATGGCCATGCCCACGGCGCGGTGGTCATTGATCTTCTCTGTGGAGATGGACTTGGTCTCATAAGCCAGGAAGATACCAAGCAGCAGGAGGAGGCCTTTATAGCCATACACCACACCTGCAGGGGCCAAAAGACACAGAGCAATTCAGGAGAAATGATCCAGGAAATAGCTCCGTGAAATGTCATAACAACACAGCCAGCACCGTTTAGGGCCAAGTCTGTAGAATGTTGTAGTCTACAGTTAAACAAAATGGAACAGTCACTACTATATTTTGCTATTTAGATTTTAAAGTATCATAGAACCCATTGGAAGTTTTCTTACTTTCCTTGTTAATTTTGATAGCTTCCAATCAATTTCTATTGGGGATTGTAACAGCAACTGAACAAAATGTGTCAATGGCTAATAAGACTGTTGGGAAACCCCGCAAAATAACTGAGCCAATTGTACAGAGAGAGGACATTAAGTAAAGCCCGAAGTATTGTGGCAGACAGCTCCCATGCTTCCAGTCAGTTTAAGCACTTGCACTCTGTAGCGTTATACAGTCCCACTGTCGTTTGTCCCAGTGTGTGCAGTGGATATTTTAATGAGAACATGAATTTGAAACATGCCAGCCACAAAAATGATTGCCTTTATGAAGTGTGTTAGTACGTGTTTTAGCATATTCATGTATTTATGACTGATTTTGCTTTATGTTAAATGTTTGTCTTTGTACAGAGACAAAGGAAAATTCCCACTATAGATGGTGGATAAGAAAGTTCTATTCTAACAGAATGTAGGAACAGTTGGAAATCAAACCTGGTACAATAAATAAAACAACCCAGTTACCGTATAGAGTGGTTTCAGTCTGTGTAGAAGGTCAAGGCCAGAATGTGCTTATAGTACTACTTGTAAAACCACGTGTTACTCACCGAGCCAAGTGTTCATCTTTTCCGAACTGCAGTGCTCCAGTAAAGGTTGAATCAGAACGTCCAAATCACCTTTAGGGGCTTCTCTGGTGAATTTCTAATAGAAAAAAAGCAATAATTATAATATTAAGACTATCCATGCCATATTTGTGTGCTGCTTGTATCCAGACCGTTATACCATAATCTCTTTGTCTATTTTGAGTTGACAAAAGATAACTCAACTAATTTAGTCTTTGACTGGATGTAATTGACCAGAAATGACTGGCCTAAGTTGTGTTCAAGTTTGAAATGATTTATCCTAAACAGTTTCCTCACAGTCACAGCAGTAGTGGAGCTACAGCTGCATATATTTTACGGCTGTTTAGTTCCTGACAGACTTCCCGTTAGAGTTTTGATGCACTGTAATAAGACATTAAACAGACTTTACCCGATGAAAGGTACACCATTCCTACTGTGAAACACGGAGGTGGAGCGCTGATGTTTTGGGGATGTGTGAGCTACAAATGCCCAGGAAAAGATGAGTGCAGCATGTTATATTATGTTAATTACTGGAGGAACATTTGCACTCATCAGCCCAGAAGCTGTGCATGGGACGTACTTAGACGTTCAACATGACAACGATCCAAAGCACAAGGCCAAGTCGACCTGTCATTGGCGACAGCAGCATAAAGTGAAGGTTCTGGACTGGTCATCTCAGTCTCCTGACCTCAGTATCATTGAGACACTCTGAGGAGATCTCAAACATGCAGTTCATCCAAGACAGCACCAAGAATTTACAGGAACTGGAGACTTTTTGCCAAAAAGAATGGGCAGCATTTACCATCTGAGAAAAAAAAGAGCCTCATCCACAAATACCACAAAAGACTTCAAACTGTCATTGAAGTTAAAAGTGGTAATACACAGAATTAAGAACTGGGGTATGTAAACTTTTGATCACGGTCATTTGGGTAGTTTCTGTTGTCATTATGATTTAAAAAGAGTAAACACAGTTGTTTTACAATAAATGGCTTCACCCAACCACTAACTATGAGTGAAAAAAAAAAGGTTTTTGTGTAATTATTTTATATTCTCTGAGAAATGGCCAAATAAAATTATAAATTCCTGTAAACCTATGAGCAAATTAGCCATGTGCTTTGAATTAAAAGCTTTACTTTAATGCATGTATAACCCAGACTCTTTGCAGAGAGAGACACCATATTAATGCTAGATAACTGTAAGAAAGTTGCATGGAATATATGTTCAAAATTGAATACATCCAACCTAAACTGCTTTATTATCACTACAAGTGAGGAGCACATATTGACATGCACATGCCGCTGCAAACTACTGTTTGGTGTTGACACTGATCATAAAAAAATAAACAAAAAAGAAAAGCGATAAAAATGGGAGGATTATTTTTGGGATACTATACATCTTTGGCCAAATATACTTTGGTGTCATACCTCCACTGTGATGTGCAGGGGATCCACTATCTGCCAGATCATGAGAGATAGGACATCGATGCTGAGCAGAACGCCCACAGTAGCGTAGAGTTTCCACGGCTCCAAGTGCTGCAGGGAACAAAAAAGACAAACGGTCACTCACAGCAGCACAGCCAGCGATGAAAACAGTCATAAATCCTGTCCCTCTGATTTGGTAAAGAAGCGATTTATGAATCCCCAAATAGACTAGCCAAAGCAGAAAACAATGATCCATTACTAACTGAGGCCAATTCAATTCAGCCTCGAGCGGTGGGCTGTGACAGAGGAGACAGGTCCAGGGCCATACTGATGAGAGTGCCATGAATGCTCAGTTCATAAATCAAGGTGTTTCTTTGGTTATTCTGAAGGAGTTTGTGGGAACAGTTTTATAAAAGGGTTATTGCATTATCAAAGCTTTTGTCGGCTGGAGTAAATATGGAGAACAATACAAAGGCAGAGCTGGGATCAGGTGTTCACTTCTGACAGTGAGACAGTGACGTGCCAAACTGTTCCATTTAGGCTTTGTCTGAGTGCGCTCCACATTTTGTATTTCAGCTTTTGTCAGTCAAGCTGAGAAGAATCTCACTTTAGAGACTCATGGTTGAAACTGTTTTTTGCAGAAGTCATGCCCTGTGTCCTTTATATATATTTTTTTATATGCAACCCAGAAACATACAGTGCCATGCAAAAGTATTTGCCCTCCTTACTAAGGCGGCAGTAGCTCAGTGGGTAGAGTGGTCGTCTTTCAACCGGAAGGTAGGCGGTTCGATTCCCACTCTCCCCACAGTTCATACTGTCATTGTGTCCTTGGGCAAGACACTTAACCCACCTTGCCTCCAGTGGCTGTAACACTGGTAATGTAATGTAAGTCGCTTTGGATAAAAAGCGTCTGCTAAATGAATAAATGTAAATGTCCTTAGCATTTTTCCTTTATTGCTGCCTTACAGCCGAGAATTGAAATGGATCATCAGGAGTCAGTCTACATTACATGTAAACAACTATACAGTCTATAATTCAACTGCCATTAACACAATCTAATTCATTATTTCAAAATGTAAAAAATAGGGAACTACACCAAACCGGCTAAGAGACAACCCTTTTAAACTCTCAAACTGAGCAAGAGAGCCTTCATCAGAGAGGGTAAGTCGAGCTGGAGAGCTCTGTCCACAGGACCAGTCTAAACCATACTCTCCACAGAGCTGGGATGTATGAAGAGTGTTGGAAAAAGCCATTAGTGGAGAAAATCATAAGAAAGCAATATAGCCATAAATAAAATAATGCTTTGATAGCACAAACCATCGCCTGACATTGGCCCCTCTCTAAAGTGAAGCAGATGTGAGGGAAAGAAGGATGGTGCTAAATACTATAATAACAGGGAACTTATATTATAGTACTTATAATAATAATAACCTATAATAATAGGGAAATTATTGAAGAAAACAACTCAAACAGTTGTGTACAATGCACCCACTTTGAAGGAGCTCGAGCTGTTTATAGATGAAGAATAAACACAAATCCTTCCGATTTCATGTACAAGCTCATCAGAGAAAATCCTGAAAAACATAAACCACGACTGACATAAACCTCCTGATAATAGTAGGCACTAAAATAGTTACACATTTGCCTGGTGTTTATAAGACAGTAGACCAACAGCCAACGGGAGTGTCCTTTCATTCGAACGCAGTAGCAGACGAGCAGAATGTATGCAAAATTGTGATTGGCCAAAGTGGAAAGGGAACAGTCTCATAATTGAAAAACCTTGACAATAAAGCCTAGAGGACATCTTAAGTTCAATAGTTTCACCCTGATGAAACAATGAAAAAAAGCTTTCCATAAGTTTCAATACAAGAAATAAGATTCAAAGTGTTTATCGTCATAAAATTCTCACATTGCTACTCACAATGAATGGTTCTGTCTATACTATAAAGTATTGAGTAAAAGAAAAATATATATATACATACGCTATATGCATAAATGTGCAACTTAAGTATGCAACATTCACTGTATGTGCAATGGTCAGCATTCAATATGCAATAGATAAGCAATGTGCAATAGCAACAGTACTACGTACATGTGCTACTGTTACTACTGCTGCACTTCAACTGCTGGCTCCAAGAACAACAGGGGGGTTTGATTTGCAGAGGAGCTTGGTCTAAACATATCCCGGTGTTTATTCTTGCCGCTTTGGTTCTTTTTACATTTACATTTACATTTATTCATTTAGCAGACGCTTTTATCCAAAGCGACTTACATTACATTACATTACCAGTGTTACAGTCACTGGAGGCAAGGTGGGTTAAGTGTCTTGCCCAAGGACACAACGACAGTAAATGAACTGTTTAAGAGGGGAATTTGATTTGCCTACCTTGGTCTAAACATATCGACGGTGTTTACCCACTGAGCTACTGGTTCTTTTTATCGGTATGAGTAAAAAAAGATATATCAGAAGGAGTTTATTTTTCTTCTACAGGATCAGAACAGACACACCTCACAAAACCCAAGCTTTATCAAAACATCAGTTTCCATAGAAATCTTGAATATGCTTGTTCAGAACGGATCAGTCTGATGATGTGGTAACTAGAGTTGTGACGTTCGCTAACGAACCGATTCTTTTGAACGGCTCACAAACATGAACGATGGGAGCCGAGTCGCGGCTGGAGGGGAGCCGTTCTTTCTGTCGTTCTTTTTTCCTATGCGTGTCTCACACAGATGCACACAAATGAGCTCCTCCGCGAGACAGAAAAGTTATAGGGGGAGGGGCGCACCCAGCGCAGGCCGACCCTTTATAGCGTGATGATATTAGTTATTAGTTGTGCACGCATCCTTCACGTGAGTACTTCATTGCAGCCCACTTTGTTATTGTTCATTGACTTGAAGGGGCTGATGTCCTATTTGCAAAGTTTACAGTAGTAATAGTATGTAGTATGTAGACATTTCCATTTTATTTATTCTAATTTTATCTACTTTAAATATTTTTTGTTTTCTATCAAAATGTTCTTGTGTGGAAGTGTAAAAGCTGTTTTGCAGAGAAATTCATTGCAGCCGGCTTTGTTTTTGATGTTTATTTGTGAGTAAGTATTGTGTGAATAACATAAGTCAACGTAGCTTTACACACACACACACACACACACACACACACACACACACACACACACACACACACACACACACACACACACACACACACACACACACACACACACACACACACACACACACACACACACACACACACACTTTGTACTAAATGTAAATCCAAAAAGACTGGCAAAGGCAACATCCAAGTCATCTGTACTCATCTTACTGGATCTGTCTGCTGCTTTTGACACTGTTAATCATCACATCCTCCTGTCCTCTCTCAGGGCGATGGGTGTCTCTGGAATGGCGTTGCAATGGTTCAAGTCTTACCTGTCGGATAGGTCATTCAGAGTATCCTGGAGAAACGAGGTCTCTGAGTCTCAACATCTCAATACAGGGGTGCCACAGGGCTCAGTGCTCGGACCGCTACTCTTTTCCATATACATGACATCCCTTGGCTCTGTCATCCAGAAGCATGGCTTTTCCTATCACTGCTATGCAGATGACACTCAACTCCACCTGTCATTTCATCCTGACGATCCGATGGTCTCTGCTTGCGTCTCGGCATGTCTGAGTGACATCTCACTTTGGATGAAGGACCATCACCTGCAGCTGAACCTTGCAAAAACAGAACTGCTTGTGATTCCGGAATCCAAAGACCCACCACAACCTCTCCATTCAACTAGGCCCATCAACCATTACACCGTCCAGCACTGCCAGAAATCTGGGAGTGGTAATTGATGATCAGCTAAACTTCACAAGTCATGTCGCCAGCACCACCCGGTCCTGTAGATTCATCCTCTACAACATTAGAAAAATTAGACCTTTCCTATCAGAGCACTCTACGCAAATTCTAGTCCAGGCTCTTGTCTTGTCCAAACTGGATTATTGCAATGCTCTACTGGCTGGACTCCTGCCTGCACAACCAAACCTCTGCAGCTGATCCAGAATGCAGCGGCAAGAGTGGTCTTTAATGAACCGAAGAGAGCGCACGTATCTCCTCTATTCATTAGGTTACACTGGCTCCCGGTTGACGCCCGCATCAAGTTCAAAGCTATGCTCTTGGCCTACAAGACCACCTCTGGTTCTGCACCCTCATATCTCCACTCACTAATACAGACCTACGTTCCTACCAGATCCCTGCGCTCTGCAAATGAACAACGTCTGGTGGTACCGTCCCAAAAAGGTACAAAATCACTCTCACGTACCTTCTCTGGATCTGTTCCACATTAGTGGAATGATCTACCTGCTGCTACAAGATCAGCAGATTCTGTAGCCATCTTTAAAAAACACCTAAAAACACATATCTTCCGTCAACACCTGACTGACAAACACTGAGTTCTACTTCCTTTCGATCGATTCCTTTCTTTAAAAAATAAATAAATAAATAAAATAAAATATTTTCTTATCCTTAGCTTTGTATACTGCGCTGGGTTTAAACTGACTAGTTTTTTGTGCACTTATGCTTTTTGTACCTTGTGTTGTTAAAATTGCTTCCATTGTTATCCTCACTTGTAAGTCGCTTTGGATAAAAGCGTCTGCTAAATGACTAAATGTAAATGTAAATGTAAAATAGTGATGTCACTGTCTAAGCAGAGGGATTTGTGCAACACTATGGAATATAGTCCACACATGACAAATGAGGTAATAATCAATATTTCAGAATAATTCAAACTCAGATATTGGTGTGTGATATCTGAGCTTTAATTATTTGACTACAAATCTCACCTCATCATTCCTCCCAGTGATTATTTCCAGGATAAACTGAGATGCCCCCAAGCTGGCTTCTTAAAACTGACAAAATTTTTAAAAGAGCCAAAGAGCCGTTCAAAAGGAACGGATCGCGAAGATCCGGATCCCCTCAAAGAGCCATAAATCCCATCACTAGTGGTAACTGTGCTGAAGAACTTGGGTGGTAGACAGTCAAAGCACAATAAAATGACAAAAACATCACAGTACACCCTAGGGACAGCTCAGATTGTGGCTTTAGATGTGAGAACAGCTACCCTTTAGAGATAACAGGCAGCAATGGCAGCAAGGGTAACTTAAAGTGTGATCTTGATCTAATAATCCCACTTGAAATGCTTTGTATGGATATTCATAGGGATTTACAGGGTTACCTTTCTTTGAGGTTTGTGGTAGGAGCACAAGCAGCTACAGCCTGCGCTCACAGGACCTGGTTTTACTCTTGGTGCATAAAGTATGCACTAAACTGTGAAAGAAAGCTTATAAGTTTGCTGCACTGCATTTATGGAACAAACTGCAGAAAGATTTAAAACTGCAAGATTGGATTTCAAAACAGACTGAAGTAAAATTGAAGCAGAATCTTTCATTTGATGTTGTCTTTAGAAGTTGTTTTTGTTTTATTAAAACCATCTTATTTATTTATTGATAAATGTATGGTTGGTTTGCTTGTTGAACTGTGCTACTATGTAATTTTCTGACTATGCTGCTGTCTTGGGCAGGACACAGGCATTTTAGATGTTTTAATGTGAACTCAAGGAGAATGAGAAAAAGCATTTAATATAAAATATAAAAATATATAAATTATATAACTCTGTGATGAAGGATGTCCGTCTGTGACTCCGTCAGCGAGCCTACAAACACACCCCTTTTCCTGTACCTGTTTCCTGTCCCGTTTATTCAAGTATTTATTAGACACGCAAATAACGCCTTTTCCTTTTACTTTTCCTTTTCCTTGCCATTGTATTCCCCCTCAGGAGGGGTATACCCTGGTTAGCCTGGGCAGCCGGAGAAGGTAGGCCAGGTTCCCTGGTCCCGAGGCCAGGGTTGAGGTGCAGGTGGGTCCTTACCAAAAGTTGGCTGGGGGAAGAAGGGTCAGAGTTTCCGTCCCCTCTGCACAGTGCCGCTCTGGTAAGAAAGGGGGCAAGCCTGTGGCCCCCGACCACTTGCGCGCCGCCCTTGGCATTTGCAGTAAGGAACCTAGGCCATATATAATCCATCCTTGGGATGCACGGGAGCGTAGAAAGGCGTCTCTAGAGCAATTTCCCCCCAATGCACAGAGGACAGTGGCCACAGATGCGGTAAAGCTACTGGAGTCAAGCAAAATCTGCCTGCGTGGTGCAGCAGCGGGGGCAGCTGACAGCTTGAGGAAATTAAATAGAAGCTCGCTCTTTTAGTAAGAAGTAACAGGCGCTATGGCCTTTATTGACAAAACCAGTAGGAGATTTAGAACCAAAGGAGCCATCGGTCCAGGAGTGCCGCCGTCATCCTGTCCTTCTCCGACGGCAGGGCCAGAAGTGGAAGATGGGAGCAAGCACAGCCTCACACCGTCCTTAGTGGGTGGAATATTGGCAATAGCCCAGATATCCACGGGTAGGTCCTTTAGCTGAGAGTGGGTTCTGCCACTCCCGTCGAGAAGAACAGCAGTGGCAAATCCAAGTCCAATGGGTACCAATGAGTCAGCTGCAGGACGGAAGGGCCAGTGAAATCAGTGCGAGAGGAGCCTGCATCGTCACAGCAGCTATCTCTACCCTCTCCACCCCCGTAGCCCAGTTCAGCTGAGACTGGGCAGTGGGAGTGGACTCGGTGGTGGCCCCGCACGGTGGGTCGCACGGACCCATGAAAGCAGTGCAGCTCTTGGTCTCCTCTCTGGAGACACGTGGGGCAAGAAGAGTGTTGTACCTGGTGCTACCATCCAAGGCAGATGAAGCAGCAGTCATGGCCATGAACCAAAGGTGCCCGACACCGATGGGTGGCGAAGTTTTGGCAGAATCCATTCTTCAGTCTTGAGTCTTCTCTGTGAGTAGAAGTGCTCTTTTAAGTTTATCTCAAAAGAGCAAGAGAAGAGAGAGCAGTGGGCTGGAGGGCTTACAAAGCCCCTGAGGCTGTGCCAAGGACTGGCATGATTGGCACAGTGAATGCTTGGATCTGTCTCAGAGGTGCTGGCATATATAAGAGAGGTAACCCAGTGCAAAGCCCATGGGTTGACGGAGCACACACAAAGTAGAACACACACAGATAGTCACCAACCTTCTCTCCATCACCCATCTCTTCTGTGTGTGACAACTTGGTCTAAATCGGGCCACAACGTTCTGGTTCGTTAAATGTACTGTGTGTTCGTGCAGTTGCACTTAACACATGACCAGAAGGATAAATTATGTTTCTAATGTACTACCATTTTCTTTTTACGTTCATACCATTTATTATATGTATAGAGTAGATACATTGTTGATTAATTGATGTGAAATGGAAAGCACAGTATTCTTTATTTATTTTGTGTTTATGAAATACTAAAGCAGTGGGAGGGGCAATGGGGGATAAAAGACCCTTTCAGACCTTGAGGCAGTTGACAGCCAGTTACATGGAGGTAACATGGGCTCTTGTGTGCTGTTGAGACCATTTAAAAGGTGCAGTAAGTTTTTGGAAGCTTGAACCTTTTTGTCTGCTACTCACTGTAAATATCTGCACATTTTGGACTTGTAGACTATTTTCCCACTTCGGAACTGGCACAATAAACACCACTTTACCCACAATTTCTGACTATGCCTGTGTATTTAAAGTGTTTACAGACAATGTTTGTGTTTTACTGAAATAAATTAAAAGCAATAGCGGTGTGTAGGTGTAAAACAGAATGACACGACATGGATGGATCAATAGATCCTAAATTATAGGGCAGACAGAGAAAAACTTATAGTGTTCAATCATTGATCTACTGATCTACTGTGTTTACTCGCTCCATCCTTTGATAAATCAGTCCACAATGATACTAAATACAACAACAACAGTTACCCAGCTACTTACGGACATCTCACATCCCTCAGTATTCACTCAGAAATGATTGACTCATGCGTCTTTTCAGTTCATAAACACAGTCCAGCTGACAAGGCTGCTCGTTAGGACACCTGAGCAACCAGCCACGCCTATACTGCATACCTGTCAGCCATTACAATCTGGCAGATATTTAAGCAGCCAACAATCAACTCCTGGTGCCATATTGTTCTTCAACTTCCAGACAAACACATCCAGCGTTACTTGTTCCTGCTAACCTGTTCCTGCTCCCCTGGTACCATCACCTGTTCCGGCTAAAAGCTAAAAGTCTGCAGTTAAAGCACATCTTGTTTGTTTCATTTTCAAATTCATTGTGGTGTTGTATAGAGCCAAAAAGATTAGAATTGTTTCGATGTCCCAATATTTATGGACCTGACTGTACCTGATCGTACTACCTGTTTCCTGTGTCTACTGTCTTGTATCATTAACCTGTTACACAGGGTCTCTTTGGGTGGGCATGTCCACACTTCCTGTGTCTACTTCTTGTATCATTAAAGATTACACATTAGAGGTGGGCAATAGTGCAAATTTTGTATCGATCCGATACCAAGTAAATACATGCCAAAATCACCGATATCAATACTGATATTTTTTATTTTTAGCACACAATATAAATTACATTTACTTTCTTGTATAAAAATTATTAATTTTAGTCTACAGCCTTACCATTTGTAGCTTAAAGCTATCTAAGCAATCCTTTTCATGATTAAATTAAACACACACCATGAACACACACCCGGCGCAGTGCAGTTATTTGTTATGACACTTTATTTGTTAACAATATTTATATATTTATTTTTTATTTTATATATTTTTTTAAATAAATTTTTCAACACCATCAAAATAATCACTTTATATAACATTTTGTGGTGTATAAAACCACAGTTTTACAGAAAATACCACAGTTAAATTATGGTTAGTGTAAGCATTGTTAATTTGTGGTTTATATTACCCATGGTTACGTTTTGTTACAACAACTATGGTGATGACACTTCATGCTGAAGATCAAATATGACTAAAACATATTTTTACCAGTGTTAGCTACCTGGATAATATTTCTAAAGCTGAAAGGAAAGTGACTTCTAGACTGCTAGTGACTTCTGTCTCGCTGCCGGCGGGGCTCTGTCTGAAACATTTGCCTCCTCTCTTTCTTTTTGTAGTTCTGAGCTCTCTTTGTCATGTCGTTTTATGTGTTTGTGTAAGTTGGTGGTGTTACCAAAGTAGCGAATGACCTTTTTACAGACGTCGCAATTCTCTGTGTTTTCATTCACAGCAGTAAAATACTTCCACACAGCGCTCCGTTTTTTATCTGCCAGCTCCATGATACCAAGGTCTCACGCTCCATGATACCAAGGTCTCTGCAGCAGCTTGCGGTTGACGCTGCTGAGTCACGTGATGGCAGAGTAATACACGTGACCAATGTCTGTGACGTGCGAAAGGAGCAAGCCTCTCCCATGGAATCTCCTAAATGGTCCTCGAGTAAGGGCGCCCCATACGGCGAAATACAGCGAAATACAACGAAATACAGCGATATACAGCGATATACCGCCGTCCACCAGAGGGAAGGCTCCAAAAGCGGAAATATAAAGAGAAACCCAATGGCAACTTTACAAGTGTAAAAATCATGTTTACAGCCTGGTACAAAAGGGGGTAATTAAATTTTTGATTATTACGTCCGTTTATGCTATCTAAAAACTATTGTTTTACTATGGAGTAAAAGCCGAAAAGCCCGGATGTAACTGCCATTTTATTGCCCTTTCGTAATGACAATATCAGTGAATAGGGGACCAATGGGCAATCCATAAGAAAGAAAGTGTTATATAGAAGCTCATTTTAAATATTATATATTAATTATATTTATATATTTATATTAATAAATAAAATCACTGGTTTAAAAAAGCCCTTAATATTTATATTTTGACTTTTGGATCTATTATTTTTGATACAACCCCTATATCGAAAGTATCGATGTTAAGGATCGATCCGCCCACCCCTATTACACATCATATCATTGGGTCCTGAATCTGCCATTACACCGGCGGGTAAACTCCAGTAACTGCACGAGCCGTCGGTCCTCGTTGTTCAGCTCAGCTACAATACAGTCCAAACTGTATTGGTTGCTTTTTCCGTAATTGTTCGTAAAGTGCGCGCTGCTTTTTGTGTCTGACACAGACTTTAGTGTCCTGCTGCAATCAGGAGGATGTGCGTGTGCACAGGCCTGAGATGAGAGAGACCAGTAGACTCACTGAAGGCACCAGCTCCAGAAAAGAGATGTTTCTTAAACCAGGTCTAGTTAGGGATGTCCCGATCCGATCACGTGATCGGAAATCGGATTCGATCACGTGATTTCAGACTCGAATTTCAGGAATCGGATGTTACCTCTCGATCAGGACTCGATAAGAATATACATATATATCCGACTCAGATATATATGTATATTCTCATTATTTTTTACACATCAATAGTTATGCGGTGGCACAGAGTTAGACCCTTTTGACTCCAAACAGAAACAGCAACGCGTGCGGCATGACATCACTTTTTGTTGCAGGGACACTATTAGTTTAAATGCCGGGAATGTCTGCAGTCCGTGAGTAACACATCAGCAGAAACTCAAGTGCAGACCTACCTCTCAGAGAAAAACACCCCTAAGAAAAGCGACCCACTTCAGTACTAGAAAGAACATGCTACTCAGTTTCCCTCTATGGTTGCTGTTGCAACCTAGTATCTCAGTGCCCCCTGCAGCTCTGTGAGAGACTATTTAGTGCCGTTGCAAACTTCCTTGATGAGAACAGAAACAATCTCAAACCTGACAAGGTAGAGATGTTAGTTTTTATTAAGAAAAACATACATTTTCTTCTGTAAAACTACAGTGATACAGTAAGAGTTAAGAGTGCAGTTCTTAAAAGCACATTACTGGCTTTGCAAACACTGTGGCACGTTTTTTTTTGTTTACATGCCTGTCGGGTATTTTAAGTTGAGGTGCTATTCGTTTTTATATTAGACTTTTTTATATTAACTTTTTTTATATTTTCTCTTGCAATAAAAAAGTGAAGAATTTATGTTATTTATTACTTGATTGTTCAAGTTACCTCACAAAAGTGCACTGTTTGTTAACAGAGTTGTTGAATGTTAAAATAAGGTTAATTAAATAAAAAATAAAGAACATCCTGGATCTTTTTTTTTTTGCTCTTCTTTATTCTTTTTTTATGTATTATAGAAGTATTGGATCGGGACTGGGTGCACGTGGCAGAGTGGTTAGCACTCCTGCCTCACAGCAAGAAGGTTGTGAGTTCAAAACCCGGCAGACTCAAAAAACATTCTCGGCCAACTCCGGTCTTTCTGTGAGGAGTCTGCATGTCCTCCACGTGTTACTGTGGGTTCTCTCCGGGTACTCCGGCTTCCTCCCACCATCCAAAGACAGGTTAATTGACAACTCTAAAAGTGTCCCTAGTGAATGAATGTGAGAGTGAATGGTTGTCTGTCACTGTCTGTCTCTAAATGTCAGCCCTGCGACTAACTGGCCACTGTCCAGGATGTACCCCGCCTCAGGCCCAAAGCTGCTGGGATGGGCTCCAGTCACCCGTGATCCCTAACGGGACTAAGCGGTAGAAAATGAATGAATGAATGGATCGGGACTCGGTATCGTCATATACTCAAAATAATATGACTTGGCAAAAAAACCTGATCGGGACATCCCTAGGTCTAGTTACCAGTGTTTTTTAAAAACGTCCTCACTAATTTTATACAAGTTATTTATTAATTCATAGTTTTAACAAAGTGTATTCATACATTTTCTTCCGCTTAGCCTGTTTTGGGGTTGCTGACAGTCAGAGGTTGCTCTAGACTTTCTCACTCTTCGTCATTTTGACGGACGGAGTCGTAAAATTCTCGTCCTCGTCTATCATTACCATTTTTAATTTTCATACTTTAATAATACTTATAATGGCTTTTTGTTTTACTCACGTTTCTAGAAATTTCAAGACGAGCATAGAGGACAGATTATTTGTTTTATTTATGAACAACAAATAACGTTACACAAAAAGTGAAAGGATATTTTGTGATTGAACTATTACACAATATGTTACGACAAAAAAGAACTGAACTTAATTCCATCGCTGTAGTTGTGCCTCGACAAGTCCGTTACTTGTGTTAGCTTTTCTACAGATGTCGCAGAACATTTTTCTCCTTCTCACCTCAGCCACGTAACTTCTGTTCCCACTGAACACAGAAGTCCCGTAACATCTGTCGGTGACTGCTCAGTGTTCTCCGTTTGTCCTTCTTCACCCTCCACTGCATCATGTCCTCTTTTTTCACCTTTATTTACAATATCAGAACTTTTTGGCGGTTTGAAAAAAATACTCGTACTCAGCTGCCGTGACCTTTTTGCAATTGAATGCAGCGCATGACAAAGACAACACGATTCAAGATAATTGCTGATTGATATATGTACATTCGCCACCAACTGGTCAGCAGTAGGAATTACAACAGATCACCCTCAGAATAAACCGTCAAAATGACGGATGGCATTCAGATTTTTCCGTGCTATTTTAATATATTAATATTAACAATATTAATTTTAATATAATATATATATATCCAATGATGTAATTTTGTATAAAAATAAACATTTAGGCAAGATCAAAATTTTTGTTGGTATTTTTACCAGTTGTGGCTCAGTGGTAGAGCGGTCGTCCTTCAACCGGAAGGTAGGCGGTTCGATTCCCGCTCTCCCCACAGTTCATACTGTCGTTGTGTCCTTGGGCAAGACACTTAACCCACCGTGAATGGAACTTTTATGTAAGTCGCTTTGGATAAAAGCGTCAGCTAAATGACTAAATGTAAATGTAAATCTTAAATAACGCGCTGCTTCCATGCCTTCAGATACATCAGTGTTATCAGACTTTAGTCTGTCTTAAACTCTGTGCTCTCCTGCTTCAGGAGTAAATGCACTAGTTATTTACCAACCCACAGACATGCACACATCCAAAGTGAGAATGAGAAAAAGTACAACGTTCACACAGTGAACATCCCTCTTATACCACTCGTCCATAGTAATGTATAGGGAAGTTGCTAGCTGCTAGCGCTAGCGGGAGCTAGTGCAAATGAAAGAAAGTACTGAAACTAAACAAGCAGATACTGTATAGTTAACTCGTTAACTTAGCAAACCTGGCTTTTAGCTGCAAGAAAGGCATTTTTCTTCTGGTGAGCAATATAAGCAGTAGAGCAATAACTTTTCTATTACTTTAAATTACTATAACTTTCAAATGACTCGTCAAGTACAACTTTTTCCAGGATTTTCAAGGGCTTATGGGAATAGTGCCAGTTCCTCCTTTGAGACAAAAGGCTGTGACATGAGCAATAAGTGACTTGGAGTGAACTCAATTACTTTTGGCAGAGCCATCCATGCAATAATCCTACTTGATCGGCTTTGTCCAACTATGAACACTCCTCCATCTTCCATATTTGGTAATGCGCCATGGTTCGCTTTAGTCTCGGAGCGGGAGTGTCCGATCTGAGATGTCCTGTCCGTCATGTCCTTTCCGGCACAGCAAGCACCAGTGCTATGAGGGGGTTTGGGGACTATAGAGAAGACTTCCACTGGGACCAATTGGAAGAGCACAGTGGTTGGGACGTGTGACAAATAGATGCTTTGCAATGCTCAAGGGCAAGAATCAGGCCAACTCTGCCTTTGTATAAGCTAGAGCGAGAGAATGGAAACTGACAGTGCTCAAATACTGTGTGGTGTTCCCCTGAAGCAGATAAGGAAAGCCCAAAGCTCCAAGGCAAACCAACCTCTGAATACATTTAGAACCTTTTCATAAACCTAAATATGAGAAATGTAAACCGTTTAGGTACTTTTCAGATTTAGCACTGCCCAAACTTGCCACATTAGAACGGCAACGTTTATATTAAAGAACATTAATTTGCAACAGAAATCAAATTGATTACTTCTGTCTTTACATCAGTCTTTAACCAAACTAAACCTGTGTTGTGGTCCATACGAGTTGGGTTGTTACAGAGGCATTTTCATTGGCAAAAGCGCTGCATGATATTAGAAAATAAATGAAGACTATTCTGAATATTGTGATAAAAATATGTTGTATGATATTCAATTGTAAATAAAATCAGTAAATCATATTTCACCGACAGAAAACAGTTGTACAAATAAAAAATATCAAGTTTTACAAAAAAAAAAAAAATACATTTTTTATTTGTATGACTTGATATTTTTTATTTGTATCAAGTTGTACAAATAAAAAATATCAAGTCATCCTTAATCCCAATTACATCTTGGAGTTCCCCAAGGTTCAGTTTTAGGTCCCCTTTTGTTCATTATTTACATCCTCCCCCTTGGCAATATTTTCCAATATTTGGTATTAAATTTCCTTGTTATGCTGATGATACTCAACAGTACATTTCAACTAAACTTGGTATCTCCTCAAGTCCTACTGCACTCACTGACTGTCTACAGGCCATTACAACTTGGATAACAACTAAGAAACTCAAACTGTCTGATCTACTCATATATACACTCCCTCCCGCGCCCTCCGCTCCTCTTCTGGTCTCCTGTCCATCCCTCCAGTCAAATGGGTCACAATGGGGGCCAAAGCCTTCAGTCACGCTGCCAAACTATTAAACATACTACTCATCCATATACTTCAGCTGGACTTTGCTTCTTCCCTGTGTTTTCTTCCTGGGTGTTTTTAATCATTTGTCTTTCATATTTTGTTTATTTCTTGTGATGTAAGGTGTCCTTGGGTGCCTTGAAAGGCGCTATTAAATAAAATGTATTATTATTATTATTATTATTATTAAACACTTGTACTGATTTACAAAATATAAAGAAATCTCTGGACTAACTTCCACAAGTGCTTCCACAAGCAGGAGAAAATCAATATTAAAATTAACCATCCTGATTAAATAAAGGTTTAATAAAAAAATAAAATAAATACCAATATATACGACTAAACCAGGACTAAACAGGTCTAAACTAGGACTAAATGAAGGAATGAACCAGGACTTTATTAATATAGATTGCAGTTTGAGTTACAGTACACAGTTTTGACAGGAAATCATTGTCCAAATCCAATCACATGGAAGACCATATGTTATGGCAATACAGGTTGCAAGCAATGATATTGTAAGAATGATTAATTTGCTATATATTGTGCACCTATACTAAACACTACAGTTGACTCGAGGATAGAGAATCATCACTAAACAGTCACATTTCTTCTTAAAGAATGCTACAAGGTGTACCAGACCACCATTTTTCAGAACATAAAGTTAATCTATCATTTTCTGTCATTTTTTTAATTGATCAAACAGATATATTTCTGAAATGGTCTGCACACTTACTTTCCTCTTGTCCTTCTTCTCTTCCTTCTTGGTGAAGACGGTGTGGACCCACCAGATCTTGGTGAACATGCTTCCGTAGGCCAGACTGAAGCCCAGACCGAGCAGCCACAGCCGAAACTGCAACAGCACAGAACGGCTCATTAATAAATACAAGCTTAATAAATCAAACAAACGAATGAAAGCAGCTTCTCACTCACTCGCCGTCATTATAATCTCTTTAATAGCCTTTTCCAAAGTCACCTTGAAATGAAAACGGCCCGGTCTATTGCGCTCTTACTCGTCATGTATCTGCCGTAGACAAATTAGTCGAGAGAGAGGCCGATAAATCAAGGCCCAATTCAAAGTGGAGAAGGGTAGAGAAGGTGATGGTATTTCTAACGAGTGCTTTGACATTTGATTAAAACCTCGGCCATAATTGGAGCAGCAAAGGAAAATTAAGAGCAAGACCAGAATGTATGGAGACCAACACATTTAGAGATTGAGAACAAGTCAAGACTAAGACCAGTCAATGATGACTTAAAGATATATGAAAACCAAATAGTACAAGTCATGATAACATTAGATGATAGAAGTGAATTTGCCTTGACTTTAAAATCCGAAGACCTCTAAGTCCAAGATTAAAACATTTGAGGAAGAAAATGTCTACAACACTACTAAAAAACCTACAACATGAACATCAGAAGTGGCTTTTATTCAACTCAGTGAAGCTCTTTAATTTAACGTGTTGTCAATGAAAATTTGTGAATTCAGAAATAGACGGCAGCAGGATTTTTTTTTGTATTATACAAATCCATTTGACCAGATATTAATTTGCAAAGTGATCATTATCTGGTTAATGAAAACATGAATTCTTTAACCAATACACATTACATGCATTGTGAACATTTCTATGTAGGTTTAAACCTATTAATTATCTTTGCTAGCCAAGAGATACTGTATCTAAACATACCTTTCTCAGAATATAACTTCTAGTCATAACATTAACCCACGGTTACCCTTTTAGTTTCAGTTAAATTGAATAAATCTATGCATTAAAACCACTGACATACAGTATCTGGTGTACCACTAGTGTTAATTCTGTCTGTTTTGTCATTGTGTCCTTGGGCAAGACACTTAACCCACCTTGCCTCCAGTGGTGTTCCAGCTCTAACACTGGTGAATGGAACCTTAATGTTAGTCGCTTTGGACAAAAGCGTCAGCTAAATTACTTAATGTAAATGTACATAAACTCTACATTCTATAGTCATATTTTCAATTTTCCATATTGTGGGTTACAGATCACTTCTCCAAAACGTTTCCGGGGTTGAGTGATCCATAAGAAGGTGTAGCCAGTGATTTATTTATATTTTTGTTTTGTCTTTCCAGTTCCCTGTCAAAAGCTACACTCGATGCTGCGTAGCATTACGCTATGGGGAACATTCTTTGTGTGACCGGTTGTGAAGCACGTGTGTCAAACACGCCAAGAATTGGCTTATAATACCTCTGTTGGTGACGCAGCTCATCAGTGGCAGCTGTGTGATTGCGCGCACCTGAACAGAGGGTATAATAACACGTGACGCGGGAGCGTCCTCAGGTTTCTTTGTCTTCAGATCGCATTGTGTGAAGTGTGAGCAAACCTTTCTCTGTGCCAGTACGAATATATATAAAATAATAAATACAAAAGTATCATGGCTGGGTTCAGAAAGAAATGTGTTCCTCCTTGCCAGAGGCACATTGCTGGACGATGATCAGCATGAATTTTGTTTTGAGTGTTTGGGGAAGAACACGCAGCCCTCGGACTTTCTGGGAGTGTGAGCACTGTGATCTTTTGCCTGCCAAGATCCTACGTGCCCGGCTCGCTTTCTTTGCAGAGGAGCGAGCCGCCTCCCACTCCGGTCGTGGGGTTCGCGTGTTGATCTGGCTGAGGCGCAGGGATCAGATAGTCTTATGCCCCTCGCGCTCTCACCAGATGAGGCAGACACCGGCTCTGTGCTCGGGCGGCGCGCGCTTCACGGCGCTTCCCGTGAGCTCGATGAAGCCTCATCCCTGGCTTCTGGGCGCCGCAGCCTCGGAGCGCTCTTCCCGCTCTGACGCGCGGCGTTTGAGGAGCTGCTCGAGGTGGTTACAAGAGCAGTGGCGAGGCTGAATATTGAGTGGCCTCAGGAGCAGGGCCCCCCTAAATACTCTAAACTGGATGACAGGTTTCTGTCAGGTGGCCAGGGGGAGGGATCACAGCGGCGGTCTCTCCTTCTTTGAGGACCTCCATGAGGAGCTGGCACGCTCATGGAATAAGCCCTATTCGTCCCGTGTTTTTGTGCCTTCGACGTCGATTTATTCGACTATCGTGGGCGCACAGGTGCGGGTTATGGGTCGATGCCCCAGGTGGAAGAGACGCTGCGGGCTATCTCTCCCCGGGACATCGTCCTCCCTAAGAAAACCTACACTCCCAACAAGCCATGCCGGTTCACGTCATCACTGGTGGGAAGGCTTTCCAGGCGGCGGGTCAGGCTGGTGCAGCACTGCACACCATGGCGGTTTTGCAGGCATACCAGGCTGAGCTACTCAAAGATTTGAGCACAGGGGTTCTGTGGACGAGGCGCGTTTTCTGAGCTACGCCGTGCCACAGACCTCTCTCTCCGTGCAACTAAGCAGGCGGCCCGCGCTATTGGCCGCTCCATGTCTGCTTTGGTTGCGACGGAAAGACATCTGTGGCTTAACCTCACGGGCATCAAAGAGAAGGACCGCCTTCCTCCTGGATGCACCCATCTCGCCTTCCGGTCTTTTTGGCAACGCGGTGGACTCCGTCGCCACTAAGTTCCGCGAGGCTAAACGCTACGAGAGGCGTTTGTGAGGTTCCTTCCTCGCCGTGCTCAGCAGCCGGGACCGTCGGCCACCCTGTCCCGGCCAGGTCCAGCCCCTTCCAGAGAAAAGCGGGCTGCCCAGAAGGAGAGTGTGGCGAATCGTGCCCCCTCGTAAGGACTGGAGGCGGATTCTCTCGCTGCTCAAAGAGAACAGACCTGCGGAATGTTATCTCCGCCAGGAAGCAGAGGCCCTGAAATTGGCGCGCCCATGGCGGGGTGTTCTCCCACCGGGTGGGGCGCAAAATCCAAGAGAGTCTAAAGACTCCATGTCGACACCCTCAGGAGTCCGCTGTTTTTCTCCGCCGCCACTGGCGTTCGGGAGCAGCAGTCTCCAGCGCAATTGTAAGTGTCCGGCCGTCTCCTGCCTTGGCTCAGGGACGGCGGATGTCTTACATCCCCAAGAACCGAGGTGACAAAACTACTGCCCCTTTCAGAGAAATTGGCAGCATGGATGCTCCTGCCAAATATCTCCCGTGGGTAATAAGGACTGTGGCCAAAGGCTACAGACTCCAGTTTGCCAATCGTCCTCCGCGTTTCAACGGCGTGGTCTCCACTTCCGTGAAACCGAACGAGCCCATGTATTGACACAGGAACTGCAGGTTCTGCTGGACAAAGGGGCCATAGAACGTGTTCCCCACCAGACAGACAATCCGGGTTTTACAGCCGATATTTTCTAGTTCGAAAAGATGGGGATGCGCCCGATTTTAGACCTTCGCGGGTTAAACCGCTACCTCAAAGCATTAAAATTCAAAATGCTCACAATAAAAATGATTGTGTCCCAGATCCGATTAGGCGACTGGTTTGTCACCATCGATCTAAAGGACGCGTATTTTCACATACAAATCCTGCCACAGCACAGAAAGTTCCTGAGGTTCGCTTTCGGGAGCGAAGCGTACCAGTATCGGGTTCTTCCGTTCGGCCTGGCCTTGTCACCCCGGACATATACAAAATGCATGGATGCAGCCTTGGCTCCTTTGCGACTCCAGGGCATCCGCATTTTGAATTACATAGACGACTGGCTGATATTAGCTCAGTCTCAGGAGCTAGTGCTTCGACATCGGGACGTCGTCCTAGCTCATCTCGACTCTCTAGGCTTGAGACTCAGAGGACAACATATCTAGGGGTTGTTTGGGACTCAACCGAGATGCAGGCACATCTGTCTCCTGCACGTGTCGGGTCCATTCTAACTACCCTGAAAGCTATCAGGCTAGGCCAGGAAGTGGCTGTGCACTTCATTCAAAGAATATTGGGTCTCATGGCATCTGCATCCACGGTAATTCCTTTGGGCCTTCTGCACATGAGACCGTTTCAGCTGTGGCTCAGAGCCAGGGGGTTTCATCCAAGGGCCAACCCCCTGAAGCAAATAAGGGTTACGCGCCGAGGGCTTCGTACCCTATCTATGTGGTTCAGACCCCAGTTTCTCACTTTGGGTCCCACCCTAGGTCCATGTTGTCGTCGCATGATGCTAACGACAGATGCATCCTCACGGGCTGGGCGCGGTCTTAGATGGCCGTCCAGCCCAAGGGATATGGAGAGGCCATCTTCTCGCATGGCACATCAATTGCCTCGAGATGAAGGCTGTATTTCTGGCCCTGAAATACTTCCTCCAGCAGCTAAGGGGCTACCATGTCCTAGTACAAGTAGACAGCACAGCGGTGGTCTCTTACATAAATCGTCAGGGCGGACTGCGTTCGTGCCGCTTGAACAAGCTAGCGCAGCAGGTGCTGCTTTGGGCTCAGGACAAGTTCCTGTCCCTCAGGGCGATTTATATCCCCGGGCGCATGAATGTGGGAGCAGATTTATTGTCCAGACAGGCTGTGACACATGGGGAGTGGAAACTCCACCCCGAGGTAGTGAGAAAGATTTTACGAAGCAGAGGTGGACCTCTTTGCTTCACAGCAGACAGCACAATGTCCCCTCTTCTCTCTGACTCCTCCAGCTCCCTGGGTCTGGGCGCAATGGCCCATGTGTGGCCCAGACTGCGCCTTTATGCATTTCCCCCGGTGGCTCTGCTCCCGGGAGTCCTGGCGAAGGTCCGTCAATGCGGGTTGCGCCTCTTACTAGTAGCGCCCCGTTGGCCAACCAGAGTGTGGTTCTCAGACCTAATATCTCTCCTCGACGGCTCGCCATGGGCGATTCCGACCAGGAGGGATCTCCTTTCTCAGGCACAGGGGACAGTGTTTCATCCCGGCCCGAGCTCTGGAACCTTTACGCCTGGCCCTGAGGGGACCACTTAAGAGATGTCGGGCTCCCAGCCCCTGTTGTAGAGACTATTCTGAGCGCTAGGTCTCCCTCTACTAGGAGAGCCTATGCCTGCAGATGGCGTGTCTTTGATGCCTGGTGTGCTACACATCATGCGGACCCAGTCCACTGCCAGATTGTTTCAGTGCTGGAGTTTCTGCAGGACAAACTGTCCTCGGGCACTAATCCTAGCACACTCAGGGTTTCGTGGCCGCCATTTCGGCTTGCCACGCCCTGATTGACGGGTCTCGATAGGAGACATCCTCTAGTTGCCCGCTTCATTCGAGGTGCCAAGCGGTTGAGACCCCAAACTAGAGCTAGAGTTCCTTCCTGGGACCTAGCTATAGTGCTGGAGGGCTTAGTAAGCACTCCTTTTGAACCACTGGAGTCAGCGTCTCTTAAATTTCTGACTCTAAAAATGGTTCTTCTGGCGGCCATTACCACTCTCAAGAGGGTTGGAGATTTGCAGGCTCTGTCAGTTTCGCCCTCCTGCCTAGACTTTGCTCCCGGGCTGGTCAAAGCCATTTTGCATCCTCACCCTAACTATCTTCCAAAAGTTCCATTCTCGACCTTAAATCCGGTCGTTCTTGAAGCCTTCTGTCCTCCGCCATTTACAACACCGGAGCAGGAGAGACTTCACTTACTGTGTCCAGTACGTGCCCTCCAGACTTATGTCCACCGCACTAGCCAGTGGCGTAAGTCCGAACAGCTGTTTATATGTTACGGGGCTGCAAGCTGGGGTTGCAGCTACCAGACAAACTATATCACGTTGGGTGAGGATGCCATTGCCCTGGCCTATGGCGTCTTGCGGTCAAACTTCGCCCATAGGTGTGAGGGCTCATTCTACTAGAGGGGTTGCAGCTTCAACAGCTCTAGCAAAAGGTGCCCCTCTGCAGCAAGTTTGTGATGCGGCAGGCTGGTCCTCTCCGCACACATTCATCAGATTCTATAGCTTGGATGTTCATGCTACTGTGGGCTCGCATGTCCTTGAGTCATCATCCCAAAATTGTGTTTGAGACCTCTTTGTGTTTGTGCACACTTCACAACCCGAGGGGTCCAGACACTTACAGTCTTGGCGGCGTTGGTATTCTCGTTCCCCATAGCGTAATGCTACGCAGCATCGAGTGTAGCTTTTGACAGGGAACGTCTCGGGTTACTTGACTGTAACCCTGTTCCCTTAAAAAGCGGAACGAGATGCTGCGCTGCAATGCCGCACTGGGCGTGTCCGGGCGCTCTTCAGACAAAGTTGACCTGAGGACGCTCCCGCGTCACGTGTTATTATACCCTCTGTTCAGGTGCGCGCAATCACACAGCTGCCACTGATGAGCTGGTCACCAACAGAGGTATTATAAGCCAATTCTTGGCGTGTTTGACACACGTGCTTCACAACCGGTCACACAAAGAATGTTCCCCATAGCGTAATGCTACGCAGCATCTCGTTCCCGCTTTTTAAGGGAACAGGGTTACAGTCAAGTAACCCGAGACGTTTTGCAGTATTGTCAGGTAACATAGTGACTATGGCTATGGATGGGGAGAGTGGGATGCTGAGGCAAAGGATCCGGGACAGCTTTCCCATGACCCCCATTCAGAAGTTTTTGACTGGTGTACAGAGCCAGAGTGCGTGGAGATGGTTGTCAATTTCTGTGGGGCAGTGTGTGCAGGTGTTAGAATCTGAAAATCCCATGTGGTGCATGATTTTGTTAGTGATGTGGCTCCTGTGGATTATCTTGTATGGGATAACTGTATCCAACTGAATTTGTTGTTGGTTGACATAAAGAATGTGTTAGTGCAGATGGTGGGCCAGTTGATTTCTGAGATTTCTTTTGGGATTGCAGTGGTGGTGTCATAATAAGTGAATAATTTACAGTGGGGCAAAAAAGTATTTAGTCAGCCATCAATTGGGCAAGTTCTCCCACTTAAAAAGATAAAAGAGGCCTGTAAATTCAGGCCTAATAGGTACACTTAGAAAGTAAGTAATCCAGGAAATCACATGTAGGATTTTTAATGAATGAATTGGTAAATTCTTTGGTAAAATAAGTTTTTGGTCACCTACAAAAAAGCAAGATTTCTGGCTCTCACAGACCTGATTTCTGAGATTTATGTTGGGATTGCAGTGGTGGTGTCATAATAAGTGACACCACCACTCTGTCCTCCACTGTTGAAGGTCCTCTGTCCTCCACTCGTTACCTGTATTAATGGAACCTGTTTGAACTCGTTATCAGTACAAAAGACACCTGTCCACAACCTCAAACAGTCAGACTTCAAACACCACTATGACCAAGACCAAAGAGCTGTCAAAGGACACCAGAAACAAAAGATCTGCACCAGGCTTGGAAGACTGAACTGTGGGAGCAATTATTAGAAAATGGAAGCCATACAAGACCACTAATAATCTCCGTCGATCTGGGGCACCACGCAAGATCTCACCCCGTGGGGTCAAAATGATCACAAAATCGGTGTAACAAAGGCTACCATCAGTAACACACTACGACTCAAATCCTGCAGTGCCAGACGTGTCCCCCTGCTTAAGCCAGTACATGTCTGGGCCCGTCTGACGTTTGCTAGAGAGCATTTGGATGATCCAGAAGAGGACTGGGAGAATGTCATATGGTCAGATGAAACCAAAAACTCAACTTGTCTGGTTTGGAAAGAATGCTGAGTTGCATCCAAAGAACACCATACCTGCTGTGAAGCACGGGCTGGAATCATCATGCTTTGGGGCTGTTTTCTGCAAAGGGACCAGGACGACAGATCCATGTAAAGGAAAGAATGAATGGGACCATGTATTGTAAGATTTTGAGTAAAAACCTCCTTTAATCAGCAAGGGCATTGAAGAAGAAACATGTCTGGGTCTTTCAGCATGACAATGATCCCAAGTCAAAGGTCACAAGAGAGCTGCCATTGAAAAGGTGCCCCAGGTCTTTGCAGTTGGTTTGTTCTAACTCTATTCAGGTTGAATGATGGTTATTGGTCCAGGGACTTCTTTCCAGTAAAAGAGTTGATTATTGAGTTTAGAGAAGAGAACCAAGAGTCATTGTGGGTAAACACTATCTTGATTGTGGTTATACGGCCAATTAGCGATTATTGCGATAATTGGCTCAAAAAAATAAAAAAAGATCTTACCATCTATTAAGATCTTCTTTGATTTTTTTGTAATGATGGGGTTTTAAGCTTGAATAATTCTTTTGTATTGATTGAGATATGAATTCCGAGATATTTTATGGATTGCATATTGCGGTTATAAGGTATATCCCCAACCTCAGCATCCCAGTTAAAGTGGTTCAGAGGCAGAGTCTCGGACTTAGACCAATTGTTAGAATAGTCCGATACCTTACTGAATCTGTTGTACAGATTGTGGACTGATGGAAGGGAGTTTGAAATGTTTGTTAGGAATAACAGTATGTCATCGGCATAGAAGATGATTTTATGGTGATGAGAAGATGTTCTAATGCCAGAAATATTGTCATTCTCTTTTATGGCTGTGGCGAGAATAGTTCAAAGAGTAATAGAGATAATGGGCATCCTTGCCTAGTTCCTCTGTTTAAAGTAAATTTGTTGTTATTGATGCTGAGGGTAAGTTATAGAGGGCTTTAAGGAGGCAAAGATAAAAGGCATAGTAGGGGACTTTACACAACAAAACTATACAACAGATGGCAGCAATACAAATACTGTTTAGCTGACAAAATTACCCTCCAATTACACAAAAAGTAGACACATTTTGTATACCATTTATTCACAGAGGTTAATGGGAAACCTGTGAACCTCATGAAGAAAAATACAATAGCATTAGCATAAAATTCATATTGTGAGGGTAAGTTTGTGAAAACTGGTCCAGTCCACTTCAGATCAAATTGGGTCATCCTGCAGAACATAATCCTTGGTCTCCAATGACTTGTTGCATGTAGCCTTTAGCTAGTGCAGACTAAGTGTTATATAAATATAGTAGAACATACTACATATTGAGCCACTCGCTAATGTTCTCTACGTACTCACAGACAGCACACACATTAGTCAGTCATTTGTCATTTGCTAATAACATATTGTTTATGTATATTTACAAATGACAAATGGATCGATGCATCCATTTTATATGCTCACACAGCAAGCCCAAACTTGCTCTCATTAATGGTTGAAAAAACTATTCATATCGGACTCGGTAATTATTATAACCACAAAACAAACAAAGAATAATGCACTCCCATATTTGTGTTATTTGTTAACACTGCTACTACTGTAGTTACCAATAATGTTTTTTTGTGGGGGGGAACCTGTGCTCATAACAGTTCAAATATTACCCTATACATATTTACTAACAAATGATTCCAAATGGTTTCCTTCAGCACTACAGCGTTGTTTGTTGTTTACCAACCTCCTCCTGTTTTCCACACGTACAGTATAGTGTCGTATGTGTTGCTCTGGAGAGTGGAACGGTGACATATCACAACAGACTGTCCACACCTCCGACTGTACATCACGTCCTCTCAAACATGTCTGCACATACTCACACTACAGATACTGCTACTGTATCGTGGATTTGGTCACATAGCCTCAACTGAGCAGAGTTTTTCATATTTCTGAGGACAGTATTTAAATTGTATTTCAACATGAGAGTGCATAGTCTATAATAACTGGGAATGCAATGTGTTTGAACACACATATCTGTATATGTTCTGTATCTGAAATGTTCTTCTAGGAAATACCAATAATCTTGATGGATATCTTTTGCAATCCATTTTAATTAAAGAATTTAAAGCTCCGGGTGCACATGACAGAGTAGTTAGCGCTCTTGCCTCACTGCAAGAAGGTTGTGAGTTCAAACATTGGCCAACTCTGGTCCTTCTGTGAGGAGTCTGCATGTCCTCCCTGTGTTATTGTGGGTTCTCTCCAGCTTCCTCCTAAACACATGCATGTATAGGCAAATCTAAAGTGTCTCTAGTGAATGAATGTGAGAGTGAATCGTGGTCTGACACTGTCTGTCTCTAAATGTCAGCCATGATGATGATGTTCAACTACCTAATATTCTGTTGCTGTCCCTGACATAGACTCAACTCTTCCCCAGAAGCACACACACACACACACACACACACACACACACACACACACACACACACACACACACACACACACACACACACACACACACACACACACACACACACACACACACACACACACACACACACACACACATTTTTGTTTGAGCCTACATTTTTGCACAAAGGTTGAGAGGCTTTATGAACTTAACTATAAAAAGTTACCAGACCTATTTTAGTGATTTTGTTTCATAGACATCAGCGTGTGCCTGCAGGGCTACCATAACTTCATGGTCTAAAAGTCTAGAGAGGGAGAGGTGTGGGATTGCAATCTGTCACCTAAAAAGTAAAAATAAACTGTTTCTCACACCTATAAATCACGTTTATTTGAGAATACAGTTGCTTTTGTCATTACTGCCAGTAGTTTTGTTTTTCACTCAATGTACTCTATGTGTATAATCAAATCAACCACAAATGAAGTCCCCTAATGGGAAAAAGTTCTTTGATTTAAAAACTAAATGGAATTTTCACCAGCATAAACTGAAAATGACTTACAGTTTTAAAAAGTAAAAGAAAGAGAAATTGTTAGAAAAGACATCTGAAGGTGTTACCTGGCAGACGACGGGGAACTGCCTCCTGTGGACGTGCAGTCCATCGATGCCCAGCGGGAAGACAGCAGCCAGAGCCATCATGCAGCCCACCGCAGTCATATTGTTCAGGTATGGCTGGGAGTTCTGGATGTACCTGCAGCATAAAGGATTCATACAACCATGGACAAAAATTATAGAAATAATAAAAAAAAAATCTTTCATATTCAAGAAAAGGTTTCAAATAATCTTGAATCAATGAACTACCTAAGAGTTCAATTTGCTGTCTTACCTATACATCAGCTGTGTCTCTACTTGATTGAATTATCCCTTATGATTTACTGTTCCCTTGACTCTGCAATAGTTTCAGCGTTTACACACCAAGTCATACAGTATGTCACCAGCACTTAGTCCGTGACTGACACGTTAACTGCTTGAAGAATTCACATAGCACGTCATTTACTGCTGACAACATCCATCACATGCTGCAGCTTTGTTTTCACGTGGCATTTCACTTCAAAATAAATGGTTCTCAGTATCTTTTGCTCTGTTGCCCTGAGTTTAAAGGGTATTGAATACTTAATGATGCAAGATTTGTCTTTTCATTATAAGTATAAGCCTTGATCCGTGTGCTGGTTGGAAATTTCTGCTTGAAAACGCTCTTAAATGACAAGGCAGTTGGAGCAAATCATTCTGTGCCACTAGATGGCGTCATGAGCTACAACAGTGCTCAGTCACAAATGGTGATTTATGGTTTTAACGCCGCATTTATGTGATCTTTGTATTTAACGGCAAGAGGCTAACGTTAAACTTGACTTGTTTGTAGCTTAAATGCTTATACACATGGCTAATTTGCACACATTTCATAACACATTATAAGCTACAGTTAACTACCGTATTGTTTTACAACTTTTACTTATAAGGTTACATCATAATGCGGCAAAAGAACTGTCTATTTCTCTCTAAGAGGCCGTTTGGTCAACAATCTGTGAGCTGTTGCTAATTTGCATTCAAACGACAACGTTACAACACGATTTGCGATCTTCCCAGTTCACACGGGAGCAGCACGGCAGCAGCAGCGGAAACAAAACCTCCTCAGCCGGATTCAAAAGTTGTTTTTTATGTCGAGTGAGAATGCCGTCCTTGTGTAAACAAGAGGCCAATCCACAATAGAATCATTGGGGTCTCTGCAAAACGAGTTGTTGCGTCATCTGCCTCTAAGTGTCAGCCCTGTGACTAACTGACCATTGTCCAAGGTGTACCCTGTCTAATGGTATTTTTAATGTGGCATCAAACCTCATCAAACTCTTTAAGTAATTCAAACTTTAGGTATAAAGCTTGTTTTGTCATAGCACCAACCCATCATACTGTCAAAATAAAATATATGAATTATGGGACCTGCAGAGTTTAAAAAATGCAGTGTTAAATTTTTGCCAGGATCTAAATTTTCGGTTGATTGTAATTCCACACCACACACCTCTCCTTTCTACAGCTTGAGAGCACCTACGGTAGCCCTGCAGGGACACGCTGTTGTCTACATCAGTGATTCCCAACCTTTTTTGTCTTGTTTACCCGCTGGACTATTTTGTTATACCATGAGATATATGTAGTGTATATATAGTACCCCCTCTTCTTCAAAACGTGCTCATAAAACAGTTAAATCTGATTATTAAATGAAAATAATGTCAGTACAAAGACAGGTGAACTGTCTTGAGTGTGTCGTCATAATTTTAGGCAAAACAATAGCTGCAGGGAGAATGAGCTCGTAGTTTGAGTAGATATTGTGTAAGATGGCTCCAGTGCTTCGCTTGACACACATCATTAAAGTCTGACCCAATTTAAATTCCGCCAACACTTCCCGAGTGTATTGTGCTTTAGTGCTGCTGTAGATAAACGGGCTTCATTTAGTTATTAGCCAGGATTGAATCGAAAACGAAACATTGAGAAAGATTTGCCATTGTACTGGTAAATCTATACAAAATGTATTTTTTACTGTACTGTTTGTGTTTAAATATGTCCTTCTTTTTCCGTTTGTCTGCAGGCTCCCCTGAACCTTCAGCTTCATTCACCAGTCTGGAGCGACTGTAATGGGACGTTTGATCCATTTGTCCATCTTTGCTGCTCAGTTAGCTGTTTGTTTTAGTACGGTGCTGTGTCACAACTTATATCTCCCGAGGAAAATATAAGTTTAATAATAGCCTCATGAAATTACCGCAAATATTTTCTTAGCATTATCATCAATAAATTATCAAATAATTCCCTTGCATAAAAACCCTTGTGTACCCCTAAGGATCTGCTTACCCCTGGTTGGGAAAAACCGGTCTACATGACTAAATTAAAGTTAATTTAGTTGTTAAACTAATAAAGTCTTCAAGCAAAACGGCCTGTGTGCTTCTCCTTCAGCAGTGCTCAGTTTGTTTGCTCTGGAAAAGCCGATTCAGGAAGTAATGCCTGCTGAAATACACTGAGATAAATAGAGCTTTTTGTAGCAACAAAGTGTTATTTTAAGAAAATTATACACTTTTTAGGTTAGCCACTCAATTTTGGTTGAGCTATCTGCTTTTGCAAATAAACGCTTCATATTTTTACTGTATGTATTCTATTCTGTTCAGCTGTATACTATAGAAATTTACACAGCGCACCTGTAAGAGGAATTGTTCTGTATATTGTCAGAAACAAACATGCAGAAAAAGGGAGAGAGTTGTGCAATAAGTAAAGAGTGCAGAGGAGCGCTCCAATCCAGGTCCACCCACACAGCCCCAGTGTCATGCACAGATGGATATTTCTGTCTGTCAAAGGCGCTATCTCCCAGCATTCTCCAGACGCACACACAAACCTCTCCTGGCTGTCACTCTGTCAGCCTTTCCGCAATATTAGCTGTCTGTCAGGAATAGCAAAGTCTACAGCCAGCCGTTCGCCTCAGATATAGACTGCACACACTTCAAAGTCAGCCTCGACAAACACTGGTAATGCAGCAGAGATTACACCTCTCTTTAAGGAGAGCTTTCATAATAAACCTCATTGGCTCAGAGATGGAGGCGCTGAAACCCAACAAAAGTCTGTGGGTTTCTCCAGTCAGATGCCAATAGAGCCGTGAGACAACAAGTCTGGCACAGGAAACGTTAAATCCTTTTGTGCACATTAAAGTTATTTCTAAATAGTTTGTTGCAAAAACTGACTTTCAATTGTCGTGTATAGACCCTACTATCAAAAAAAAAAATACACAAAATTACACATTTTAGAGGCGTTGAATAATGTTCTCAATAAACTAGCCATCAGTTATTGTCCTTAGCTCCTACTATGTTACTTTTGTGCAACTGTATAATGTCTATGTCCATGGGATTATACCTTAAAGCTGCATTACGGAAGATCCAGAGTTTTTGTACTAGTGTGCCACCTCTGGCGTTATCGGTATTGCATCTAGTGTTGTGTGTGTTCACTGTACGCACGTTTGTACGAGCACGAATGAACAACAACTAAAGAAGAATCTGCCGGTTTCAGGTGCACTGGATGTCTTCCACATTACACTGTTGCTGATGCATGTGTGGGTTAGAAGTTTTTTTATTTGAACCATTGAAACTTCCATAAGTTTCCACTCACTAGTTGACAGAACGCACATATGCAGTCAGCCAGTGCCATTTGCCAAACCATCTTGTGTGGGCAGAAGTCACAACATTTTGGCGGCCAATGAAATTCTATTATGGTGTGCTTAATCTTTATAGCTATTTTACTAAAATAGTTAATTGTTAGCTTTGTGTTAGCGCCTCAAGCTGAGTGAGCGTCACCCCCGCTCTTCTCAGGACAGTCACCGAACTATTCAGAGAACTATTCTATTGTTTTATGCAAATGCAAGTGTTTTGATTCACATGCACATTACTAAATGCACTGTACACTTTTAAAGGTGGCTTTTGGATAAACCTGTATTTATTTTATTTTTAATGTGTTTTTATTAACATGCTTTAGGCTAAGCCCTTTTTCTTTTAAGGCATTTGAAATGCATTGAAATATACAAAGTAAAATTTCAATGATAATGGATGTGCAATATAATGCATTGTCATACTCTATTAGTCAGCATTTTTCTAATGTATTTTCTTATTATTTTCTTATAGCCTTTTAGTTTCAGGTATTTTATTTATTTTTTGCATTTATAATGCACATATAATGTTAAATGGAAGTGCCATTACAATGCTGTAAATAAATACACGTTAATTTTAATTCAAACAGAAGTGTTATATTTTTTTATTTAAACTGTGTTGCTGACTTTAAAAAAATGCTGTCACGCTATTTATCCGAATACTTGATTAATCAAACCAAATAATTAATAGATTACTCTAATACTAATATAATCGATAGCTGCAGAACTAGAATATAACATTTTCAATAGTGTGACTTGGTATGGATTTTCTGGTTTAACCATCTTGTTATATTACTTTGTGCCACTAGGTGGAGTCACGTAGGTTTCTTCTTTAATAAAGAAATCAATTCCCAGGACTTCTAAAGATATTTCTCAAATTTTTTCATAAAAGGTTACATAATTAGGTACAGACCAAATTTTAGTAATACTGTTCTCTTCGGTTAAAATCTTGCTACAATGGCAAACTACAGCAGACCCAAAGGGTCAAAATTCAAACTACAGAATCCTCATCACAATTCCCTTTAGGTTTACAGAGGAACATACATATGATGCATTGTTTATCTAAAGCCAATTGAGTTTCAAAATAAATAATCTCAAAATTTTATAGATGCAATCTTGGATCTTGGAAAGGGAGGGGCAGTGGAGGCAACTGAAGGTGAAATCAAACATTACTTTTTTACTTAATTGACTTAATTTAAACACTTCAAAGTCTTTTCTCTTACTTTTGTTTTGCCATGTGGAAACTCTTTTTAACCTACCACTTACATTGTTGGCCATTTTGGAATAGTTACTGTACCCTATACGTTTTGTTGTGTCACATAACTCTATTATTTATTAAAATCTTTGGAGAGCTGACAGTTCTAAATTTACTAGTTTCTAAGTTAGGTTCCAGTGCATGTGTCCTCAGGTAAACTTTGGAGCTATATTTTTGCACAAAATGGGGTCTCTTCATTTTGACCCCCAGTATATTCCCTTTGAGAGAACAAATTTGATTTATCACCACTGCAACACTGAACACCCCACAGTACAATATCAGGACATTCTGTGAATTTATTTCCCTACAGCAGTTGCTCAGGGTGGAGCATTCAGCAGTGGCACACTCATAAAACTCACCTGTCTCACGAACTATAGATTGCTGCTAAGATGTTTGAGCAACATTTTGGATCAATGTTGTAAGGGGCAACTTGATTCACCTGACATTGCTGTTGTAGATGTTGAAGGTGAGACAGACGATTCCCAGGAGAATTCCCAGCCCAGCAAACACTGACAGGGACACAAAGAGCTTCTGGGACAGGTATCGGAATTCTTCAATGACCACCGTCTGGTCCGCTGGGGGGCCGGCGCCTGCAGGAATGAAAAACAACACCAGTGAGGTCAGTGGGGACAGTCAGGGACAGATGGACCTCACATACAATGGCGAGTTAGAGCAGTGTTTTTCAACCAGTGTGCCGCGGTACACTAGTGTGCCGTGAGAGATCGTCAGGTGTGCCGTGGAAACATATTCAATTTCACCTGATTGTGACTTTAAGCAAGCGGCGTGTAGTGAACATTTACATGCTTTTCCACTACAGGGCAGTATCGCGCTAAATACGAAAGTGCATAGTCATCCTGCGAGTGAGACAATGCCGCAGGTTATCCATCGAAGGTAATAGCAATGCATAAATATTTGAAAAGAAAAAGTAGTCCATCTGACCTGGGTCCTGGAGAAAATTCTGACCCAGATAAAGGCCCTAGCCTGAGTAGTGGGCAGAAGAAAGCCTGGACTTTCATCCATCTTGGATTTTCAAATCGTGCGAATGAAGCGCACGAGTTGAGATGAAAGTCCAAGATGGCGCCGCTGATGGATGCCCTGGCGTTTTGGTGCTCTACGTTTTGTCTGTTTTTGTGTGTAAATTGTGTGTCCACGTGCTCTCACACACGTGAGCGGGGGCTTTGGTACGATTACGGAGACGCGGCGTGCAATTTTCCTCTCTAACGTTCGCTCACTCAGTAACAAAACGGACAAACTGGCGCTGCTGATGAGAAGAAACAGAGACTTTTCTTCATCTTCTGTTTTGTGCTTCACGGAGACATGGCTCAACGAGTCCATCCCGGACTGCGCGCTTCACCTAGAGGGATTTTAGCTCCTCCGCGCCGACAGACAAAGGGATCTCTCCGGGGGAAAAGGGTGGAGGAGTCTGTTTCTTCATCAACAACGCCTGGTGCTCCGATGTAACAGTGATCTCCAAACACTGCTCTCCTGCTCTGGAATCTCTCTTTCTCTTATTCTGGCCGCTGTTTACATTCCACCGAGTGCCAACGTGCAGAAGGCACAGCGTACACTCGCAGACCAGGTACTGAGTGTGGAGCGGACCTTTCCGGACTTTGCTTATTATTCTTGGGGATTTTAACAAGCGAAATCTGAGCCACGAACTACCAAAGTACAGACAGTTTATTAAATGCCCAACCAGAGAGCAGAACACGCTGGATCATTGTTACACTACTGTCAGCAACGCCTTTCGCGCCGTGGCCCGCGCTGCCCTGGGCTCTTCAGATCACGCCATGGTTCACCTGATCCCCACATACAGACAAAGGCTGAAGCTCTCCAAACCTGTAGTGAGGACTACCAAGAAGTAGACCAGCGAGGCAGTGGAGGAGCTATGCACGTGTTTGGACACTACTGACTGGGAGGTGTTTAGAGCTGCCACAGATAGTTTGGATGAGTACACAGACACTGTAACATCATACATTCGATACTGTGAGGACAGCATTATACCAACACGTACCAAAGTGACTTTCAATAATGACAAACCCTGGTTCACACCCAAACTGAGACAGCTAAGGCAGCAAAAGGAAGCAGCCCATAGAGTTGGAGATTGGGGCAGCTACAGGCGGGCAAAGTATGGATTTAGCAGGGAGGTGTCAGAAGCTAGATCTAAATACAATACACATCTGGAGCAGCAGTTCTCTGTTAACGACTCTGCTTCTGTGAGGAGGGGGCTCCAGCTTCTTACAAACTACAGGCCTAGAGCCCCCCGCGCTGCTGACGATCGGAAACTGGCTGATCAGCTCAACTCACATTATACACGGTTTCAAACTTCACACCCCTCCCCCACCCCAATCACAATAGTGGAACTTCAGCTGGCCCCAACCTGGTCACCCACTCCTCCCCCACTGCCCTTTCAGTTCTGGAACAGGACGTGCGGAAGCAGTTCAGGAGACAAAACACCTGCAAAGCACCCGGTCCAGACGGTGTCTCCCCCGCCACCCTGAGACACTGTGCTGACTCCTGTCTTCACAGACACACCTCTCTGGAGTCTTGCCAGGTCCCAGCCTGCTTCAAGTCCTCTGGATCACTGGACTTAATGACTACAGGCCAGTGGCGCTGACATCTGTAGTCATGAAGTCATTTGAGTGCCTGGTTTTGTCCCACCTCAAATCCATCACCTCCTCCCTCCTGGATTCCCTGCAGTTTGCCTACAGAGCCAACAGATCTGTAGATGACGCCATCAACCTGGCCCTCCACTTCATCCTGCAGCACCTGGACTCCCCGGGAACCTACACCAGGATCCTGTTTGTGGACTTCAGCTCTGCATTCAACACCATCCTCCCTGCTCTGCTCCAGGACAAGCTCTCCCAGCTCAACGTGCCTGACTCCATCTGCAGGTGGATCACTGACTTCCTGACGGACCAGAGGCAGTGCGTGCTGCTGGGGAAGAATGTCTCGGACACTCTCACCATCATCACAGGAGCTCCACAGGGCTGTGTACTTTCTCCTCTATTCTTCTCCCTGTACAACTGCTGCACCACCAGCCACGATTCCGTCAAACTAATTAAGTTTGCGGATGACACTACGCTCATCGGGCTCATCTCGGACGACGATGAGTCTGCCTACAGGAGGGAGGTGGACCGGCGGGTGTCCTGGTGCAGTGGCAACAACCTGGAGCTCAACAGCCAGAAGACAGTGGAGATGATCGTGGACTTCAGGAAAGTCACAGCCCCCCTGCCCCCACTTGCCCTGACAGACCTCCCCATCACCACCGTAGACTCCTTCCGCTTCCTCGGTACCACCCTCACTCAGGACCTCAAGTGGGAGCCCACCATCGGCTCCCTCATCAAGAAAGCCCAGCAGAGGATGTACTTCCTGCGGCAGCTGAGGAAAGCCAAGCTGCCATGACAGATGATGGTGCAGTTCTACACGGCCATCATCATCCTCACCTTCTTCATCACCGTGTGGTACACTGGAGCCACAGCTAGGGACAGACAAAGACTGCAGCGCATTGTGTGCTCCACAGAGAAGGTGATCGGCTGCAGCCTACCATCTCTCCAGGCCCTGTACGTCTCCAGGACTCGGGGACGAGCAGGTCGGATCACACCCTGGACATAGACTATTTGAGTCACTCCCCTCGGGCAGGAGGCTACGGTCCATTCGGACCAGAACCTCCCGCCATAAGAACAGTTTCTTTCCCTCTGACATTGGACTCTTTAACACTTCATAACACCTTTCACTTTAATAAGCACATAATATCAATAACTATCCTTTGCACTGCAATTTTTGCACCATATCCATTAAACTGTAAATTGTGTGTATATATTCAAGTTTTAGTCTGTATATTTTTATTTATCTTGTATTTTATTTTATATTTTTATGCCCTGCATGTTGCACCTTATCTTAAGTTCCTAGTTTGTGAATCTTGTTCACCGACAATGGCAATAAACATTTTCTGATTCTGATTCTAAAAAGGTAAGCTCAATACAATACAATGAAAGTTATCTTGCCTTTGGATTGACTTATACTGGGGAACCAACCGAGCCAAACTATTTCAGTTCTGCTCCCTTTCTTCACAACCTATGCGGTGGGCTTTTCAAGCATGATAGCTATAAAGACGAAAAAAAGAGAAAGACTCAGACGTAGATCTTTGTGTCTTTCTTCAATTCCTGTAAGAATATTAACTTTGTGTTTAACTAAACAGGTCCAGGTTTCAGTAAACTGAGTAAAGTAGTAATGTAAAATGTGTGCCGCGGCTCAAAAAAGATTGGGAAACACTGAGTTAGAGGAGCAAATTAGTCAAAACCAAGACTATGTCAAGACAAGACTGAGCAAAAATGAACACTATGTCAGGACAAGACCGAGTCAAAACTAACACTATGTCAGGACAAGACTAAACACTATGTCAGTACCAGCCCCAGGTCAAAACCAACATTATGTCAGGACTAGACCGGGTCAAAAACAACACTATGTCAGAATGAAGCCGAGTCAAAAGCAACACTATATCAGGTAGAGATCTAGTCAAAACTAACACTATGTCAAGACAAGACCAAACACTATATCAGGACAAGACCGGGTCAAAACCAACACCATATCAGGACGAGACCGAGTCAAAACCAACTCCATGTCAGGACGAGACTGAGTCAAAACCAACACTATGTCAGGACAAGACCAAACACTATGTCAGGACGAGACCGTGTCAGAATCAACACCATGTCAGGATGAGGCTGAGTCAAAACCAACACCATGCCAGTACGAGACTGAGTCAAAACCAACACTATGTCAGGACTGGACAAGACCAGGTCAAAACCAACACTATCCAAGTAAAAAAAAAAAACACTATGTCAGGTAGAGACCAAGTCAAAACCAACACTATGTCAGGACGAGACCGGGTCAAAAACAAAACTATCTCAGGACGAGACCGAGTGAAATCAACACTATGTCAGGTAGAGACTGAGTCAAAACCAACACTATGTCAGGTAGAGACCAAGTCAAAACCAACGCATTATCAGGACGAGACCGGGTCAAAATGAACTCTATGTCAGGTAGAGACCAAGTCAAAACCAACACAATGTCAAGACGAGACCGGGTCAAAATTCCCACTATGTCAGAACAAGACCAGGTCAAAACCAACACTATGTCAGAACAAGACCAGGTCAAAACCAACACTATGTCAGGACAAGACCAGGTCAAAACCAACACTATGTCAGGTAGAGACCGAGTCAAATTTCACATAATGTCAGGACAAGACCGAGTCAAAATTCACACTATGTCAGGTAGAGACCGAGTCAAAACCAACACAATGTCAGGACGAGACCGGGTCAAAATTAACACTATGTCAGGACAAGAATGGGTCAAAACCAACACTATGTCAGTTAGAGACCGAGTCAAAACCAACACTATGTCAGGTAGAGACCGAGTCAAAACCAACACAATGTCAGGACGAGACCGGGTCAAAATTAACACTATGTCAGGACAAGAATGGGTCAAAATCAACACTATGTCAGGTAGACACCGAGTCAAAACCAACACTATGTTAGGACGAGACCGGGTCAAAACCAACACTATGTCAGGACAAGACCAAGTCGAAACCAACACTATGTCTGACGGATTACATTGACCTATTCTTGGCCTTTTCTTACGGCTATGTTAAGCCTTGTTTCCACTATAGAAACGGTATGGGTCGGATAAGTATGGAATGGTTTGGTACAGGTAACCCCTGAAGAGGCTTGCTTCCATTCTGCTGAATCTTGAAGCGCGGCGTCTTGTACATTAACAATGATGTCATCAAAGTGCCACAAAAGTCATGTCTACAAAAAAGAAGAGAAGACCAAGGAGTACCACAAAGCCGGACCTCCTTGGGACAATTAGCTGAGGCAACCTCAAAGTAGTATGGTAGGCTATGGTGCACTTTTTGGGGACCCTTTGGACCCCTTTTGGTTGTGGAAACGCACCAGAACCGACCTACACTGTACCCCCTCTGAAGAAACAAGTCTTTACTGTTTTCTTGTCATGTTTATAATTTTACTGTTGAGTATTCTATCCTGACTTTGCCCAGAACTTTCACACATCAGATCAATAATCTGTTTTGAATGCACCAATGTTTACATTTTGCACCAAAGCAGTTGAATTGTATATCACTCGATCATTACATTTCATCACATTATCATAGAATTCATTGCATATGTTAGATGTGTTAAAGGTTGTGTTGTTGTTCACTTACACAGTAAAAAACCTTATTGCAGCAGTAAATGACAGTGGCAAGTGTCACTTTATTATTCAAATTTTACTTTTGTCATTTATTTGCAAGAAAGCATTAGTAGAACTAAGCCAAATGTGTCTTGCATGACCCTCAACAATTATCAAACAAAATACGTGCAGTGAAAGCCTGTTCTTTCAAAAAGTAAAGACAGATACGTAGCTTTTAAAATGATGAAAACAGTTAAATGACAAAATGGCAGTGGTTTGCTTTGTGTCAGTGTGTCACAGTGAATGTCAGGAACACATTTTAGCAGAGGTGCACACAATACTTAATTGTAGTCTGCCCCATAATTTATAATGACATTTAACTGTGGAAGGGAAGTGGGCGTAATCTGTGGTTTTAGCAAAGCTTGTTAAGATAAACATGGTGGGTGTGTTTAACAGCTGTTTTCCGAAGGGCCATCAGAGGAAGTTGAAAGAGAGCAATTGAAATTTCTAGTCAATCAAAAGACACCAGCTCTGCCTTTCTGTAAGCTGAACACACATTTGAAACTAGGTGCTAGATAAGTAACAGATACATTTCTATTAGCAAAAGTGGTCTGAAGTGCTCCCAAGAAGCGTCCATAATGGTTAGTGGTACTAACTTGACCCATACAATACCGCTCTAGTGGAAAAGTAGCCTAGAGTCTCAGTGACCCTCAGCATGCACATATGAGAGTTTCCTATGCCTCAGAGTCTAACCCTTTTATAATGCATACAACATTGACTGTTTTGACTTCCTCACACGGCTTATGGACAGTGCAACAGCAGATAAAGACAAAGGTGAGAGTAAAAATGTCCTGAGAGATACAGAGAGGGTCAGAGCAGGAATTGATTTGACAACTTTCTCTAGTGTCCATTACTTTCCTCTTTACTCAAAGCTGCTTTCAATGGACTGAAAGTGGTTTGGATTGTAGCTGCAGCAGCTGTGGGTTTGTCAGAAAATCAATCAGCTTCTCTCTGACTTTCAGGTATGATAAAAGTTAAGGCTATGTTTGAAATGTACATAATAAAGTGGGAAAGCTTTACACTCACTTTGAGTCCGAGGATCAAAGCTGTATATGACACTGGAGCTCTTTATGAAAAGCCTGTTCAGATGTAAGATTTGATTAGCTGTTTAGAGCTGTCTCAAGGAGTCTGCTTTACAGAAATGTTTATGCATTATGTATTTACAGGTGTTGTGTATGTATTTATTCATGGCTCTTGCAAAGGTCACATTTTATTTCTTTGCTTTTGAGAAGATATGAAAAAATTTAATATATCAGGTTACCAACTTATTATATCAGTTTTTTGTATTTACTGTTTAAATACTCAATACTCAAACATAACATGGCTTTCAAATAGAAAACTAGATTAACTAATAAATATTTTGTGTTTTACAATTATTATTATGATTTTTTTATATTATTTTGGGTCAAAAAGATAAAACAGAAAAAAAAAGAAACAATACATCACCAAAACCCACATTGAGTAAGCTGAAGTCAAAATAAATTTCTTTGCCTACCCTTCAAAACAAAACTAAAATTTTATTTATTTCTAATTATTCAGTAAATGGCACAGACACAATTCTACTGAAGCTTTGTTGTTCCTTTTAGTGTTTTCTTTGGTTTGATTCACATTAAATGCAACGGGCCAACATTAAACTCACAACCAGCTGTCACTGCGTGTCTGAGACGTGATGGAGCATGTGACGCTGCGCAACAGAGACACCACAGAAATAGTAGTGAACCTCATCAAACAAACCCCAACAAGAATATATAATATAGCACTTGTTCAGACTGAGCCTATACCTGCTCTCTGTCCGGCCTCAGTCTTTAAACTGTTTGTTCCTCGCCTCATAAAAGGTCTGTGAAGAAATTATCCACTCGAAACAAAGTAATGCTCTCTAGATTTAATCCACGTGAAATGTATTTTTTTTTATATAGCATCAGTGTGTGCTCCTGTACACAGAGCAGAGCAGCTGGACCTCACAGATCTGCACAGACTGCTCCATTTTCTGGTTATGTTCTCCTCTAGACTCTCCAAAAACTCTTTAACTAATCCCAGGTTCCAAACTCTTGTCTGCCTTTGACCAAAACTTATCTTTCATGCTCAGAGTCAGGCAGCACACAGCGCCCTCACACCTACCACTCCAACAGAAGCCTGCATTAGCACTAATAATGTAATTAATCAATTAAGTTTACCTCCAGTTTTAAAATGTAACATTTATATTTGTCCCTCATCAGCTCATATTACATTAATTAATTAATATTGTGAATAAGTGTTTTTTTTAAAGGTATTGATACCGTGGCAGTGTAACACCGTAAAACCGGTTATTGTCCTATCCCTAATATACAGTAAGTGCTGTTTATTCTAAAGTCATTACAAGCGTCATCTAATCTGAAAGCTGCCTAAAAGATAAGAAAGCAGCAGGCTTGTGCAGTCGACCTTCTCTCACAGAGCTTTAAACCTCTTCACATGTGGCTCATATTCTAAAGTAGGCTGTGATATTTGAAGAAGCACAACAAGCCACACCGTTTATTAATGAAGTTACAGGAACCTGAGTGCTGCTGCTGTGAGAGAAAGTTCAGGAGAGAAGCTCTTTTTGTGATCAATTGAAAGCACTAGGGAACATATTTATCTGTCTAGTATCTAGCTGTTATGTTGCCTAGCAACAGAAAAATAATACCTGCTCACATACCTGCAGGTTTATTATTATTACTGCAGCAGCAGAGTAGCCTACTCCATGTGTAGTTTATAAATATGATGCTGTCTGGCACAATGAAAGGGTAGTCTATAATAGAAATGGAAATCTAAAATGTAGAGGTGCAGAAGAAAAAGTTGACTGTTTATCATTTCTCTCATTGTGTAGCTACATTATAAGCCAATCTACAGTATGTGCATGTATAATGATCCATCATTTAAATATAGAATGACATGAGCAACGACTAACAGTTAAATCAAATCTAAAACATGTCTATAACTGCTGGTAGGCTACGCTGTGGTTTGGTCAAAGTCACTTATATATATTTGTGTTATATATGTATTTACAGGTGTACCTTTCCCCTCCGTTACAGTCCACGTGATCTGTTCTGACCAATGGGCCCAACAAGTTTTAAACCTTTAACTCTCAGATACGTTGGCTAAAGCTACATTTGGGAGCTTATTTGCATTTAGCTTTTAATAAACAAAACAGCTAGTGTATTGTGTCTTGTGCCTTGGTACATGCTAATAATCAGTTTTACTGACTAACAAGTAAATAAAAAGCACATACAGAACAAAGTCAGAATAAAGACTTCTTGACTCAGAAACCAGGACACTCCAAAGATGCAGCATATGATGAAGAAAATTGCATTGGGTGTTGGTGACAGTGATGCTGAAAATTTTGAGGCGCAGATGAAGTTGTTCTAACACCTTGTAGTGTGAACAAACATCCTGGATACAGCAGCGTGTTCAGTATCATTCTATCACACATCTCCAGTCGACCTCACAGCCTTCCACCTGAAAAACACGAGCCAGGCAAATCGAACGGAGTGGGAGGATTTTCACTCACAGTTAAACCCTGGCTCAGCTGCTCCTTAATGAGCTGCTCCACTCCGACCACAAATGCCCCCACAGCGCTCCGGAGACTGCCTTATCACAGCTTTTAGAGCTAAACAGTTACATCCGCTGCACCTGTGGCACAATCCAGCATGACGTAGGAAATATAATAAACAATATTTGGAGTCTTGGGTGAATTGTATTATTGTTCCCCTGAAGGGTTAGTCTCTATGCTTCAGCAGTCTGTCTCTTTTTAATACAATCCTTTCTAAAGCAGGGATTGGAGAGCTTTTACACTCAACAAGGATTTTTTCCTCTCTCTCCTGACACTTACAAGTTGGCAAAATGGAGAGGCTAGGCTAACAAGATACACATATAAAAATACATTCAAAGCAACCACAATTGTAAAGTAAAATGTAAAAATGACAGCATGGCACAATAAAATAAAATAAAAGGTTGCTGCCCCCTATTGACTTTTTGTGGCTCTCTATTGGCTCTAAAAAGAATAGAACACATGTTGTGTGTCGTCATGCTTTCACAGCTCACATCTGTTTTTTGCAACCAATTCACTTTCTCATCAAAGTGAAGTGGGTCTGGAACCCCTCCCTTTGAACACAACTTCCACTGAGCGCAATACGACCAGACCAATCATAACTGTTTAATTAAAATGGAAATGCTCTGTTTCCCTGAATGGTTGCATGTTTTTCAATCTGTGTCAGTGCAGTTTTTATCTGACTTATCCTGGCCCCTGTATTTTGATTGGTTGTATGTCTATCCAATTTCAGTAGTTTAATCTGTGTCTATTTGTCCTACCCAACTCAGATTGACAGAGACCAGACTAATTCTTTGAATAGAATTAGGCTGCCACATAGGTGGCCCATTATATTAAACCCAGGCAATACTTCCCTTTCTCTGATGATTATTGGCCATTGTTTAAGCTGCTCTGGGTGCTACCAGCAGCATTAGCCTTCACACAGTAGTTAGCGCAAACCTTTTGTCAAATTCAATTTTGCGATATGTCTATTTTTGACATTGTTCAGCAGTAAAATGTGCTGCTAATGAATACACAGTAGGTCCTGTCGTTGTGCTATAACCGTAGTTTGTGACCAGGTTTGCCTATTGTGACATTCCTCAATGTGATTGTATCTTTTAACTGTCAAGTAAGTAGGTTAAACATTGATTTTTGTACTTTCAGCCTAAAAACCTACAGACTGACATTTAAGACCACAGCATGCTTAGTTATCCCTAACACCTATTCCATTGGATTTCAATGGATTTCAACATAAAAGCCTAGACAGATGGGGGGCTTAATGGAACAAGTAAAAGTGGAGTCACAGACAGGGACGGCAAAAAGAAAGTGGGAGTGGAGCTTTAATGTTCATGACAATACAGAAACTATAAATCATAAGTCTTTAATATCTATTATATGTTTGTCACACCCCTAAGAAATAATGATATCTTGATCGTATGCCAAAGATTTGTTGTAATTTGAAGAGTTTTGAACCACTAGAGGAGATACAGAGATACTTTCCCACTATAGGTCTATTAGATGGTTTTGGCACAGATGTAAAGACGACTGATTATACTATCAAAACATTTCATCCTTTGGCCTAGTGCATGGCCTTTATGCCATGCATTGTTGCGCAACACAGTTTTTACATTAGACGTTTTATATTCTGACAATGGCATTTTGTATTTTGTTCATATGCAAGCTTTATAAATGAGGCCCTTGGAGTGGGAGCCTCAGGGTAGAATACACAACTCAAGTTAGGCAGTACCAAAGTGATTAATCTGCTTGTTTTAAAAGTCCGTGCCCTCACTATCTGCTGGTCTCAGATAAACCCTCTTTGGGATAATGACAACAGGCTGCCCACACAGCCTCGGGTGACAGTTCCTAACATGAAACAAACGCCACATTAATGAATCAAGAGTAAACCCCATTGGAATATTGTGTTCAAACACGCAGCGGCTTCTGTTCCGCCACTCTGGATCTTTTTCTACAAATACCCTGCCACTCTCCCAAATTGGAGCAGGACTGTAATGAGATTTAGCTTCTATTAAATTTACATTTCATTTACCAGGCAGGGTCTGTGTGGCAAAGCGTGCGTTGGAATCAGACAGCCAGTGCCTCAGTGTTGCCTACTTAGGTGTGTTTTCTTTAAGCTTCTGAGGCTTTGCGGTTACTCAAAGCCCCGGGCCGCGCTGTGCTTAGATCTGTAGAGAAGTGGCATCTTGGAATGAGATGTTAATATCCGTCGTGTCGCCTTGGTCAGGAATGTAGAGGAGGTGTGTTCTGCCTGACAAAACTCTTGATTAGAAGCAGCTCATAGGTGATCATGTTTCAAAGCACAGGAAGGCTTTAGGGATATTGATATTTGTGAATGTTTTGTGATCCATAATGATTTATAAATTCACTGTTTTGTAAGAATTTTGTTTTAAATTTAATTATTAAACCAAATGGCAATGTCACTAAATGTAAATCTCAATGTATTTCTTTACCTCAGCGTTGATTTAATATGTACACAAGTAATGGCACGATCGTACTAAGAAATAAATTCCAAACAAACAAAACTTGCTCCGACCTTTTGCAAGGTGGTAACACTGTAATGTTTTTGTTACATATCACCATCAGTGAAAGGTTTAACCTATTTACAACAAAAAGTTGGTAACACTTTATTTTACACTACACTGACCTCCTTGTGTAAAACTGTAATAACATGACTACGACATGGAGAAATACACTGCAGGAGCAAAATGAAAAGCAGGCGAAGAAAATACAAATCCAGATGGTGAAAACAGCAGACATCAAAGACTAAGTCACGCAAATATGACAACGCTTAGCTTGCTCTCAGCTTTACTCTGTGTTGTGTCTAAAAACACTTGCTGCTGTCAGTATGAAACCTTGTGAGTTAAGAAGGCACATAGAAACATCGCATCCCTCACATCTCAACAAACCACTTTCCAAAGAAAATTTGAAGAATATAACAAGCAGCAAATTACTTTTAGAAAAGGTGCTACCATGAACAACGCACCACACTTAGCGTCCTACAAAGTGGCAAAAAACTGTCTGCAAAAAACCCACATCCAATCGCTGCAGAGCTCATAGTGTCCGGCAGCCATCGATATGGTGTCGTCTGTGACAAGTGAGGCGCTCTAAAATTAAAGTCCATTCAAAGGGGGGTGCATGGACCAAAAACCTGTACAATATAGGACTACAGATGGAAATTAAGCTATAATCTGGTACAAGCCTCTCTGCTTCGGCTTAATGTACATTGTACGCTGTCATAAAGAAATAAACTGATCTAATGGCGAACGATGTTTGAGAAGCACATACATAATGGAATTATGTGTATTTACATATTGTAGGTAGGGTATGTATGAACTATGTAGTTACATGTTTTTACAGTTCACAGTTACACAGTGTGTTCATTCAGGGCTTGACATTAATATCCGCCAACCCGCCAAATGCGGGTGGATTTCAACTGTGGTGGGTATCACAGTTACTTCCACTCGCCACTTTGGCCGGTGGATACATTTACCTATAGCCTATGCATTAATTGCGGGGTTTCCGCTCCGCTTAGTGAGACCGGCCCCTCCCACAAGCAGCACATGGAGTGGACATGGAGAGATCCCAGTGAAGTGTAGGTATGAAGACAAAGTAACACTGTTTATTTAGCTGTTTTATTAGTGCTTTCTAGACTCTGTTTCCAGTGTCTCTCAGTAAAGTTTAATGCGCAGAGTCTCACAGAATGCTGCTGTAAACCTGCTCCTGTTGCTCTTATAACATTAAAGCTACAGAGCCTATAGTATTCAAAATATAATAACTGCTAAATAATTTAAACCCTGTAGTAAATCATCATGTTGGCTACATTTCAGCACAGTTCACTTCTGTCTGGTTTGCTCTCTTCTCTGTCAGGAGCACAGTGAGAGAAGAAGAGTCACAAGAAAAAATATGAAAAAACAATTGTATGTTCAATCAGATGCCAGCACATAAATCAACATATGAGAATGTCCTTTTTTAAAATGTACTTTTTCTTCTCCATAAACTATATTATGCACATTTGATATCTTAAAATTATATTTTATTAGCATAGGCCACAGTTTTAATCACATACAACAACTATAGGCTATTGTGGCTAGTGAAAACGCTTGGTGGCTAGTAACATTCTAAAACCACTACCAAGCCAGCATTTCAACATTTGGACTTAAATATGGGTCCCAAGTTGGTTCGTCCACAGTTTCCACGGTGACCCCACCTGTGCTAGTCCATATGGGCTTCAATTAGGTTCAGACGTAAACCAGAACATTTTTTACATTGAAAAAGGAAAAATTTCTTTATTTTGACAAATAATATATAAATATATTTGACAAATATAATTTATTATCTCCAGACTGTACATTCTCCTGAGACCACATTCAGGACATTTACATTTCATTTTAAAGCCTGGCAAATGAGGGGTTTTATGACATTTACATTTATTCATTTAGCTGACGCTCTTATCCAATCCAGGAGAAACATAGGACTAGACTGCGCCCCCATTATGAGAAATACTATCAATACGGTTTTATATTGTGAAACAATACATTTAAAAGCCCGTTATGTGTCTTAGAGCACAGTCTGTAACAGGTCAGTCATGGTCTGACCCTGACTCAGAGAAACAGAGTTACACATGACACCAACATCATCTGATAATTTTTCCTGAAATGTTAAACCCTTTAATGTAATGGGCAATGCAAAAACCCTACATTAAAATAAATATAAATTAAAATAATAAAAAAATATTATGTTTTACTGAAACAATTGAAATAACTTTTACAAAAATGATTCTCATTAGTCTGAAACCTCTGGAACTTCAAAATGAAATGTAAATGTCATGAATGTTGCCATATGGGCTAACACAGGAGGGGCCAGCATTAAAACTGTGGACAAACCATATTTGAGCCCAAAATGCTGGCTGGGTAGCCACAGTGGCCAGTGAGCTAAAAAGTTATGGTCAAGCCATGATGATGTGATCTGGACTGCAGAGATGGCATTGTTTGACAGAGCTTTTTTTTTTTTATCACAGAAGCAGAAGGCTGTATAGAATCTCATCTTGTGCCATGACTGGCCCCTGGGTGTGACTTTAGACATGTTTGCTTGAAACAACATGAAACTAAAATTCACAGGACTAATTTACATAAATAGTCCCACAGAATAGTAAAACACACACTACTTTTGTGCATTAGCTTTATGAGCAGACCTAATGCTTAGTTTTGTCTCTTGTCCTGGTCTCCAAACTATAAAATTCATAATGTAAATGATTTTCCTGTATGTGCACTGCCGTTACTTCGGTTGGAACACCCATGTTATGCACTTATGGGTGCAGTATTAATGCAAATGAGCAGTGCAGTTCAATTGCGTTTAATTAATGTCGGATCATCCGTGACATGTTTAAAATTAAGCCAATAAAATACAGATGTAACCGAGGTAAACTGTGGGTAGGACACACAGAGCTCAGGGAAGAAGTTCTGTTCGCTTGATCAATCCATCAAGATGACAGACAAATGTGAGGGAATTTAATAATGCTTCTGAATTAAAAAGCTGATTAGTTGTCCAACAGTGACAGGTCGGATGTATTTATAAAAACAGGCATTTACATGACATTGTTTGACAACTCCTCTAATTTTTTTCTAATCTTAGAAATATTCTTCTACCTCCTTTGCCAAATGCTAACCCTTTCATGAGTCTGGACTTGGTTATAACTGTTTTATTAGCCTTGATATCTCCAGTCCTGACTCCCTAAACATCTTGGTGCTTTTGTTGGTCTTGTTACTCGCTGGTCATGACTTGCACATTTGTCAGTACTCTGCTAATTTTCTGCTTCATAAACATAGATTTAGTTGGCGGGTTGCTTGCAAGTGCAACCTTTGGGAAAGCATCATGTATGAGTCCAGACATTGTCAAGAGAAGCCTAGGAGGGATGGAGACAGTGACACTCAAAGTGTGTTCTTTTTGTTCAGTCTACTCTGTAATCTTGTTTTAGTTGCTGTTACGGCAGAAAACCCTTCTTCAACAAAAAAACAAATATAGCTTATATTGTTAAATTAGAACAGCCCTCATAAAACAGAGGAGGAGGCTTGAGGCACAATCTCCTTTATACCTATGTCCAGATGCCTTTGTTGGAAAGCTCTGGATGACTGAGAACCTCCACTGTGTGTTAAAGCCCAGACAGAGACAGTTCCACCACAACAATACACTATCACCTTCCGTGATGGTAAGTAATGCTAATGGCCCTCAGGTGGGAAACCACTCCCACTGGTACCAACACAGGCCCGTCACCTCCTTAACGAGACTGATACTAACATCCAGCCTCTCATTGGGTGTTAGGAGTGTGAGGAGCATCAAAGGTCACAGAGTGCGTCATGGCTAATCACGTTTTTATGCTGACGTATACACTGAAGATATCAAACCCTTTTATTAGTAGCTTGGTATTTTACATGGTTAAAGTTGAAACCCCTTTGTCCACAAATGTTTTTTCTAAAGTAGGACTGTAATGCCACATCAATAAGGACAGTCTTGCCTGAACTCAGTGGGATTAGAGTCTGCATGAGTAGGTGTTACTGTATGCTAAAGCCGAAATGTACTGTATCTCCTTGTGAGTGGGAAGGTCTTACACTAAGTCTATATGTGCTATGTGTTTCTTCCCTTATGTCAGTGTGAATGTGTACTTTTTATCCTGTGATGGCTTAAGTCACAAAAAGAATGGGGCATCTATAGAAAGTCCCTTAAACACATGCAAAGCCAGCATGTGCATGAGAGAGAGTGTCCTTTGGGAGAATGTGTGCGCCAACACTAATACCTCGCTCTGCCCTTGATGGTGGAATCGGGACAGTGCGTTGCCATGGTGACCAGCCTCGTAATAGTTACCATGGCGATGTGGGAGAGAGGGTGAGAGAGAGAGGCAGTGATGCAGCAGCAGTTGTCAAGGAGATGGAAGGACCGAGCAAGTGCAGAGGAGAGAGAAGACTGTGAACAAATAGTTTTCAAAGTAAAACAAATGAAAGGACCATGAGACGGCAGTAGCTCAGTGGTAGAGCGGCCGTCCTTCAACCGGAAGGTAGTAGGTTCGATTCCTGCTCTCCCCACAGTTCATACTGTTGTTGTGGCCTTGGGCAAGACACTTAACCCACCTTGCCTTGTATGAATGTGTGAGAATGTGAATGTATTTGGTGATGGTCGGAGAGTCCGTAGGCGCGGAATGGCTGCCATGTCTCTGTCAGTCTGCCCCAGGGCAGCTGTGGCTACAGATGTAGCTTACTACCACCAGAGTGTGACTGTGGAGTGAATAAATAATTGATATGTAAAGCGTCTTTGCGTCCCCAGAAAAGCGCTATATAAAATTGATGTAATAATAATAATAATAATACCATACAGCAAATAAAACGCAATAGTGAAAAACAAATGATATCTACTGTTAATAACACTAAGGTTTTTTGGGACAAGGACAACAAAGCAAAAGGTATCCTTGGTGCGCATCTAAATACACAATGTTTACTACCACAACATGATGAAATAAAAACATTGTTAATGTTCTGCATTTTTTGAGGCTCACTAAGACTTGGCTTCACAGTAGGATTCAAACCAGTCTAATCCAGGTTTGAGGATATAACTGATTTAGAAAAGTAAAGGAGGGGGAGTTGGTATGTATATGGAAAACTCAATTAAGTGTACAGAATTAACATACATTATACAATTAAAAGCAGATTAAATACTGATATAATCAAATAAATAAATGTTTAAGAAACCGTGTTACTAAAGAACTAAAAATGACAAAAGCTAATTATTATACCTCAACCATTTTAGAAGCAAGAGGAAACCAATCTGTCATGTGAAAACAAATTAATAGTATAATAAAATCGTCAGGAAAAGTATCTACTTTAAATGAACTTAAAATTGGAGACCAGATTGTCAATGACAACCAACAATATGCACATTAATTTAATAGCTTTTTGTCTTATCCGTTGATGAACTAGCCTAAAATTTCCAGTTGAACACAAACTTCAGAATCCCGTGAGACCAATTGACAGCTCATTTTCTCTGCAACAAACTGCTCAGAATAAAGTATTGGGGATAATTAATAAATTTGACAAAAGCTCCTCTAAGGATATTTTTGACCTTGATATAGCCTTTTTAAAAAGAAACAGAGTCTCACTGGCTAAACCTTAAACTCATCTGATTAACCTCTATTAAAATAGAGAATTACTGAAAGAGTAAAAATTATCAAGGGTTATACCAATCTTTAAATCTGGAGCAACTGACCAGGCATGTAACTACAGGCCAATTAGAATTCTACCCGCATTTACTAATGTGATAGAAAAGATTGTAGCAAATCAGCTATTGTCTTTTTTGTAGCTTCACAACACACTGCGTCCACTACAATTTGGTTTCCTTCCACAATACTCTACTGAGACTGCCAATAGTTTTTTTGTTGAACATCTTAAATTAGCAATTGGTGAAGGCCACATAGTTGGTGCAGTCTTTTTAGATCTCAAAAAGGCCTTTGACACGCTAAATTATGACATCCTCATTAATAAACTATCCAAATTGAACTTTACTATGCAACATTACAGTGGTTTAAATTGTATCTGGCAAAAATACAACAATGTGTAATAATTAACAATGGAAAGATTATTTTTTTTTAAACTACAAAAACAGGGGTCCTACAGGGATCTATACTCGGTCCACTCCTCTTCATTTTATATATAAAGGACCTGACAACCTAATACTTGCCCTGGGGCAGGATTCCTAATGTATGCAGATGATCCAGTTATGTTTGTGGAAAAAATGCTTAGTCTGTTTCTGTGCAACTATCAAACCATTTACATGCTGTTAGTCGAATGGTTTCAACTTCAAGGGGCGAGGATTACAAATTAGCCTTAGCTATAAATGCTGCAGTATGTTACACAGATAAATAGATCATCAAATAAACTATAAATAAAATTACTGAGTACAAGGTGTAATTATTGAGTACAAATTCAAAAATGTTTTTTCCTGTTAGGAACTTCAGTTGTGCAGCAGCGTCAGTGTGGAGTTAAAAGTAAGTAAGTAAAAGTAAGTACATTTTATTTATATAGAACCTTTCACAGATATAAATCACAAAGTGCTTTACAAAGTGCCACAGTTTTATTAAATAAACTATGATAAAAAAATTAAAACCACAAAAAACAATAACTCGCAGTGTCCACTCGCAGTGACAGGGGCAGAGCGTTCCAGAGTCTGGGGGCGACTGCTGGGAAGGACCGGTCTCCCCGAGTTTTAAAATTAGAAGACCGAAGAGCGGGAGGAGGAGTAAGGGGTCGGCAGGTCAGTGATGTACTGGGGGGCCTGTCCATGCAGAGCTCTAAAAGTCAAGACTAAAATTTTAAAATCAATTTTGAATTTGACTGGAAGCCAATGAATTGAGGATAAAACCGGGGAAATGTGAGCCCTTCTGTTGGAAGCTCCAAGTCAGCTTTAGACAATAACACTCTCAGTTTAGAAATGTTTCTCAATGTTAGCACATATCATTCACACAGCCACATCATAAAAACATCATAAAAGTCTATTCAAAATAGCAATAAATACAATTAAAAGATTAGTGGATTAGTGTATGGATGTGTAGCTGTTCATGAGTCTGATTAATGTGGGGACAAAGCTGTATCTGGGTCCTTACGGTAGTGGGCTGTACTGACTGAGGAGATGTCATCTATAGACCTTAAGACCTAACCCTTTCATTGTAAATGTTGATGATTGATTTTTACATGGTGTAATTACTGTACTTAAGGTGTAATTACTTGATACAAGGTGTGTAATTACTGGGTGCGTACAACCTGTAATCAGTAATTACACCCTGTATCCAGTTACCCAATTAAATCTTTAATGACAGCATAAATAAAAATTAAATTGTTAACACTGGAAGTCTAGTTGCCTAAATCCTGTTGTAAAATACATCTCTGTCTTGGGTCTAACTTTAAAAGGTCAGAGCAAGAAGTAAAAAGAAAAGGACTGCTGCAGTGCTGCATTTACATACATGGGATATATTATGTAGACTATAGAAAGTCATACGTGTGACATAGAGAAGGTGAGGTTCCGCTCGTCACGGCCTCATCTTTTATCTCGTTTCTGTATTTAGTTTCTGTGGCTATGGCAGGGCCTCGTTCTCGTTCTCTGTCAAAGTGAGAGAGTAAGTCAACTGTCAACAAACATGCACTTAAGGTAACCTCAGTCCTAAGTCTGTAATGTCTATAGTTTTAATATTAAGATAATTACTTCATGTTAATCTCGTAGTCTCAAGCACTAACACACCAGTGTGTGACCTTGTTGTGAAATGAATAATGGATATTTAAAGCGTTTTTGCGGACCCTGAAAAGCACTATATAAATTTGAAGTAATAATAATAAATGTTTTTGTCTTGACAAAAACACAAGATGCCAGCAGGGAAAAATTAAGCACACTCTCCTCCCTGTCACTGTGAGGACACTTAATTCTGTCAGGACTATTTTTGGAGCAGACCTCCAGGAAGGACACCAGTGACCCCTCGCCACAAGGAGAATGCAGCCATGTTGACAAGTGGCTGTCACTCTCATGAATCCAGCTGTCCACAGATCCGCTCTGTAACAATCTGCTGACGTCCACAGTCTGTCCAGATGGAGCAGACGGTATGGCCTGGGGCTAAGCGCCCTCGGGGTCAGACTTTAAGAAACACAAGAGGTCCCTGCGGTCTTGTCACAGCACAACAAGAGGCCGCAGCGCTGACCTTGCTGCTTGTCGACTTTGTCACAAAAACGGCATTGTGGCACAAAGCCAGTGGAATATAAGTGCTCAAAACGTTTCAGCGACAAGACACAAAGGGATGTCGAACTCTGCCGGAGGACGTTACAGAGTGCCTCTGTCTGACAAATAAGACGTCAAAACAACACTCTAAATCAGGAGTTTGCAGAAGGAATGGTCTGTACATGGCAATTTCTAGCCTTGTATCATAAATGTACAAGACTTTAGCCTTAGCCACATGTGCACATATATTTTTTACATGCCTTTCTACATGCCTCTACAAAAGGGATTTTCCTTTTTGCCTTTTTTATTTCAAAATTTAGAAAGTTTTAAACTACCTACATTGATACTCATAACGATGAAAAGCAAAACCCCAGAAAAATGGGCACTTAATAATAAAGGAAAACATTCATGTTAAATGTTGTCAGGGAATAAAAGCAAACAAAAGTTTAGTTACATAGTTCTGTTATACCTCTGCTCTCTTAGGGTATGTGTGTGTTTTGGGTCAGAATACAACCCATTGTTTCAGTATCACTTTGTATTACATTTTACTTTAAAGCTTCACCAGTGACTTTATCTTCAGTTAGTCTTAAGTGTTGCACAATGTAAAGGGCATGACTTAGCCATGTCCTGTAGGTTTGCTAAGGAACGCCTCAGTGTTCCCCCGGATGAGCTGGAGGAAGTGTCTGTGGAGAGGGAAGTCTGGGCGTCTCTGCTTAGACTGCTGCTCCTGCGATCCAGGCCCAGATAAGCGGTAGAAGATGGATGGAATTAATGAGATCAGCGAACGGCTTGAAATCTGTGGTAGTGCTAATCTTTGTAGTCACTTTTGGCTGCCAAAATGGCGGAAAAAAAGGCCATTTAATGTAAAGACTAACAACGAAATTTTCCTCATGGTGAAAAATAAATTGATTTGAATTTGAAGTGAAGTTTGAAGTTGCACAAATTAGCAGAAATAAACACAAATCTCACATATTTAGAGGCTCACTTTAAGCTTTACTCAAGAGCAAAACTTCCCTAAGATCAACACACGATCATAATTTTCCAAAGAAGAGTAAATGAAAGATAAATTTAAAGATGCATTGTGAAATGTTTAGTATATCATTTTTCATAGTGTAATATAACCTCAAAATAACTGTTTGGTTTTGACTATCTTGATGTCTTTGGCAACTCCTTTTTGCTTCAGTACTGACTTAACTGTTGACCATTTGGCCTCAGACTGTATTTCCATATTCAAAAAAAAAAAAAAAAAAAAATTTATGTGCATTTATCCATTCATATCCTACCTCTTTTCCAGCTGGGGTTATAGGTAGCTTAAGTCAGTCTGCTTTGGGTGAAGCACAGTTAGTCGATCAATGGACCGTTTGTTGAAGGGCTAACCATGAATGTATTGGTATATGACCAGCATTTGGAATAATTAGCAGCCGTGTTCACTGGCTCAGCAGTGCCACAAAAAGACACTGGTAGAATTAGCAGTAGTAAAGCAAGTCTTATTTACTAAAAATCTTTAATCTATAATCTAAATATACACTAACTTACCACTTTATTTGTTCAATTTCTCATAAACTAAAATTGCTACTCATTTATTTGGATTAGTCCGTCTTTGCCCCACAATTTCTAAATGCGCCTCAGTTATATGATTGCACATGAACTAGCAAACATACAATGGACATGTACATTGGCCAGTAAACTAATGATTTGACCCATCCGTAAACATTTGGCCAAACATTCATCCGTATCTTACTTTGGTTCCCTTTTTTCTATAGTTTTTTCTTTTTTGTGCTGTTTTGCTGTGTGTGAATTAGTCTGTTTTATCGGGAGCCGTAACTTTAGTAACATCAGTGTTGACCAATGGGAGCGCTCCCTTTTTATGAGCGGGCATGTATTTGTAGAATGACCAGAGGGCTGTTGCTAGAAGCCAGTTGAACAAACTGCAGAGTAAGTTCTGATCAAACCAAACAAATCCAAACTGGGTAACTTTTCTGTTGCATGTCACTGGTTATCAACTTTCTCTATCAACTCAAGTTTAAACCCTAAACCAATGATTAGTGGGCGTGTCTGTGCAGTGATCAGCCAATAGTTTTCAACCTGGAGGGGGAAGGCGGCGGGGCTATTTCTGCTGAGAAACAGGAAGCAACATGGTCACAGCCAAAACCAGGAGAAGGAGAAAAAGGCTGATTGGATAAGTTTTAAGACAGTAATTGTAACTGGCTCACTCTGATGATGGACCAACGTAAAAACTCCTGGCGTCAACATATTTTGTTATGTTTCACACAAAGAATAAATTGTTTTGACATTAAAACATGTAAAACAATAGAACAAATTACTCAAAAATATGAACTTGAATTCTTGAATCAAAAACAATTTATTTTGTAGTTATTTTTTGTAATAAAACTTTGGTGTGACCCAAATAAAATGTAAATGCAGAAAAAGCCTTCAAAGTGTAACTGATGTCCTCTTTGTTTTGTGCAGAGTTTAATAATGCAGCCTATTATCTGAACCAAACAAAAATAAAAGGCCAAGAACAAAAGGTTCGAAGTTGTTTGTGACTTTGCTCACCTCTGATTGGTCCACATTCGTTTTTAGCGGACTCTAAACCAAAACTAAACCTGCTCCTTTTTGCAGAAAGGAGTTAAAGGAGGTGTTAATTTAGTGAGCACCAAAACAGAAAACAATCCATTTAGTTTGTCAGCAAAAAGCCCCCACGGCTGGCACTTTAAACCACACCAAACAATCGAAACATGCCTTTTTTAAGAAACACACTTGATGGTCCTGTTAGCTCAAATGATAATCTAGGCATGTAACCATTGCACTTTTGCTTCACATTTGACCTCTTCTCATTTGTAATTTAGTCGGACAATATTGTTTTGGTTTGTTTTATCTGCTCTCAGAAAACTAAGCATTACGTGATGTTTTGTCGCCAGTTTATGATGCTTTTCTTGTTTGGACTCGTCTGTGTTCAGTTGGAAGAGCTCCGAGACCTCTGTTTTGAAGGGGTCTTAAAGGTTTGTTGGGCAGCAACCACACTTATCCAAGGGAACCGCACTCATGGAGCAACCACACCAGAGTCCGTTTAAACAGCAGTGAACACACCCTAAAACTGGCTATGAATATACTGTATTTTGGAAGAAACACATTCAAAGCTACACTGATCTTATCTGTCTCTTCACAAGTCCAGTACATCCACAGATGTTTGAATAAATTAACATTTACATAACATTGCTTCTGAAGAAAATATTCTTGCAGTGACAGCTCTCTCAACAAACAAAAGGAAACAGTGATTTGTATGCTGGTGATGTTAATTGATTTAGTAGTCACACCGTTCTGACAACTCGCAATTACTGCAGCTCGAGTTGATAAAATCTAGCTGCCAATTATCACACTGAAAGAGATGGATTTTTTCTTCATTTAGTTAAATGGTGCATTTCCCACACCCGAGCCACTGTGCGCTGCTTAAAAGCAAATGTTTCTGAGCTCATGCTCCGAACAATAGTCGCTGTGGTGCACTGTTGAAATTTCTGAACTATTGTAACATTAATGTGCACTTCCTCAGACTCAGGCGGAAGAATGTTCTGATACATGACAAACACTGGATTTGGCTGACAATCTCACACAAAACAAGTGCCAAAAGGAAAAAACTAAGCAACTCTGCCCTTTGCTCACAGCCTCTGTGGCAAGTGATCATTTGGACTATATCATAATTTTATCCATAATTTCCAGCTCCAAGCTGTATAAACTTAAATCCTTATTGGATTTAATGCATATCAGGTGATGTGTATTTGTGTAACGAGGGAGGGTGTGGCCTAAGGAGATCAACACCTAATATATCAAGGTGTGTATAATTATTAGGCAGATTCTTCTCCTCAGGAAAAATGAGCCAAAAAAGAGATTCAACTGACTGAAGTAAAAAATTGTAAAGTTTTTCACAGGGATGCAGCACATTTGAAATATATAAGATATTGGGGCGTGATCACAGAACCATCAAACGTTTTGTAGCACGTTTCAGGGTCGCAAGAAACGTGTCGAGAAGAAAAAATGTAAATTAACCGCCAAAGATTTGCGAAGAATTAAACGTGAAGCTACCAGGAACCCATTATCCTCCAGTGCTGCCATATTCCACAGCTGCAACCTCCTGGAGTGTCAAGAAGTATGAGTATGAGAGGTGTTCAGTTCTCAGAGACATGGCCAAGGTAAGAAAGACTGAAACCCGACCACCTCTGAACAAGACACATAAGTTGAAATGACAAGAATGAGCCCAAAAATATCTGAAGACAGATTTGTCAAAGGTTTTGTGACTGATGAGATGACCCGTTACTGATCCAACCACGGGAACACAGAGCTCCACTTTGACTCAGACGCCAGCAAGGTGGAGGTGTGGTACTGGTATGGGCAGGTATTATTAAAGATGAACTAGTTGGACATTTTCGGGTTGAAAATGGGCCCTTCTTAAGCAGGACATTTACAGTGAAGGTAAACAGTACACTCTCTGAACAGTGTCTGGGAGGCTGTGGTTGCAGTTGCACAAAAAGTTGATTCTGACCAGATCAAGAAACTGACTGACTTCGTGAATGGAAGGCTTGTGATTAATATCAAAAAGAAGGGTGGCTATTTTGGTGAGACTTGAACCAGGTCTCCCGAATATTTGCTCATTTCATGTGCGCTACCGACTGAACTAAGGGCTTTTTTAACCGCTGTTGCTCACTGACTGCTGCTCATTTCATGGTTTGGTTTAGCAGTGCATTGAACTGGCGAGCTTCACCGCCTCCAGTAAGCTCAGGTTTTATGTCTTTTTGTGGCCATTGGCAGGGTGTTTATCACGTTAATATTATGTTAATGGTATGTTAATGAGTAGAGAGGGATACAGTGTTACTTATAGGCTAACACAAATTCTAAAACGATGCAAGGCTATATAGTACAATGATTATATCAATAAAACAACACTAAAGGCATTCATACATTTTTGACACCAACATTTTGGGTCAGGGCTGGTTGGCATTTTAAAATACATGTCCCAAAAAACAAAAGGGTGGTTGAATGTGGAGCATATTTATAAACTAAACTCCTGGTTGATTAGCACAAATCAAATAAATTAATATTTATTAATATTAAAGCAGGTTTAAATGGCTACAACAACCACAGTTATGATCGATCTTACTTCACGTAATCAACATTAACCTGTGGCTAACAAAGGAATTGTCATAACCTAACTACCTCTAAAAACCTTTAAAAGGTGAATCATAATCAACCAACATTTCTGCAAATGCACCTTTTCAACAGTTTCTGGCCATAAAAGACTACACAGTGCAAATAAGCTTCAACTTCAATAATAAAATGATGTTGAGGCAAAATTAAATTTACTGTAATTGGAATACTGAACGAATCCCATAGCCTTTTGATTAATTGTTCATTTCTGGTAATCGGTAAATCCTCTTGAACCCATACATCACTCCGCTCTTTGCATCAACTAATGTCATTTTGGAGCAACAGGAAATCCAATCAGCGACGCACAAGGCCGCACCACAGAGCCAACACAAACCAAATCAAGGTTGATTCTGTGTCCTTCTGCTGCCGACTGTGAAGTCACCTACCTGTGCACGCTCTGCATCTCATCTGTGTCCGGGGAAAGCTCTCCTTAGACTGGCTTCAGCAGAGGAGTCAAAGTGACTGCACTGGTAAATAAATGTAAAATCAATTGCTAACAAGATTGTCAAATCACTAGTAATAATTATGCTTGAAATTAAAATGTCACAGAGAGCCTGTGATAATTTAACGCAATTAAGCCTTGAGTGATGGCCTGATGAAAAATATGTGTTATTATTCTTTGACAAATATCTAAATAAACAATTAATATTTTGTTTTTGTTGATATAGGGCTATCAACCTTTTTTCTTAACTCAGCTTATCCTTTTATGGTTCCTAGCTGCACTGAGTGTGAGGTGCATTGTGAAAAAGGTTGTAGTGTTCATTATTTAGTGTATAATCACATTAAATTAACACCCTTTTCAAAAATATACATTAAAAGCTTCACAGAACCCAATGGAAGTTCCAGCTTTTGCTATTCCTGCTTCTCACGGCAGCTAGGAGCAGACAAACTAAGCACTGCCTGTTTACACTCATGTTTCTTTTTGAGCACACGTTTAAGGGCATTTATGAAATACATTACACAACAGTATGTCCTTGCAGGGCTACCATAGCTGTTCACATAAAAGCTGTTCGGAAAAGTGTGGAATTTTTTGCTACTGTCAGTAGCAAAGTGGTTTCACTGATGGATGGCAGATGGGCAGATCAAGGTATATAAGGCTTAATTAGTGCAGCCGTTTACAACATAAAGCGGACAAATGAGCTGACTTCTTTGCAGTGACAGCAGTTAATGTGTATTGAACATGTAAGAAAGATAATCAAACAGTAGAAAGCTGTGGAGAGTATGAGGTTTCTGCACTCCACTTACAGTATCAGTCTTTCTCAGTTCACTGTCATCTCGAGAGATCCTCTGGGGGATCTATGACACTGAATATACATTACACTCTTCTAAAGGTTGTATTAGGCCCCAGCAGGAAATTCTCTGGATAAAAAAATTGAGCAGATTGTGTTCACTCATTCAGCCCCTACAGATATCCTCCAAACAAGTGTCACATTCATTCACTAGGACATTTAAATTCACACAGACACATTCACACAGCACGAGGATCAATCCCACGACCTTCTAACCTCTAGAGTGCACTCACAACTATTCCACCTTGCACCCCTGTATTAAAAATCCTTTATCTAACTTGTATTTCTTTGTATCTGAGTGAAAATTATTTTATCCCATAAAGTGTGTTGTAAAAGCAGTCATTTATGTAAAGATCACATTTCTACCTGCTGTGTACGCCTTTTTAGAGTGCTTTTCATTTTAGCAAAACCCTGAGCGGCTCGCCCGTTCTTAGCCTATCACATTCACAGAAAAGAGGATGAGCCCCATTGGCTGCTGCTATAAAGCCGCAAAGCACCTGCACGTCTTGTAAACAGTGAAGTTGGCTACAGGAAATCCATCCAGCAAGGTAGCTATACCCCCACTGGCTGTTACTGCACACACGTCAAAACAGCTGAAAAAGCAAAAACAGATATAGATAAGAAAGAAGCAAAGTGCATAAGAAACCAAATAAGAACTAAAACGTGCATAAATATTTCTGAAGTAATAAACCTTTTTAGGTTGTGCATATTGTTTATGCCTGTGTTCTATTCAGTTCAATCCAAATGCAATCAAATTGTATTTCTATAGCGCCACTTCACAACAAAAGTCATCCCAACTTTTCAATTACGTATTTGTCAGCCAAATTGTAATTGTATTGTAGCAGGAAAACAATTTCATTTCTCAAAGTCAAGGTCATAAGAGCCACTTTTTTAAAGCCCAGAGCAGATTTCCTTCTCCTGTTTTGTTTTTAACTGTCAGCTAAGGTCTTATTGCATTTCTTGTTAGTGGCTTCTGTTTAATTAGTAAATGGAATAAATTCTGTGCTCCGGTCCAACGGTGCGTTTAACCACAGCTCCATTAGCTGCCAAATCATTCGGATGCTCGGCGAGCTGTGAAAACTGCAGAACGAGCCCCCTCCGGTGCTAAAATAAAAGCCCAGCGTTTGATTGATGAACGTCGGGATGTGGTTTGTAGTGAGTAGGAGGGAGGGGGCAATAACGGAGGAAGGAAACGGAATTCAGGAGCAGAGTGGCTGAAGCAGCTGGGTCAGAGAAAACGGGGAGATTAGACTAGAGGGAGTGCAACAGACAGTGATGAAGAGGAGAAAAAAAGGCACTGAGGAAGATGAATGTCACTCACCGATCCACTTGTCATTGCCGTACCAGGACAGATTGCCTTTAGTGCTGTCGTAGTATCCAATCTTCTTATAGCTGCCATCTGTGCACACAATCAGAGAGAGGAAGGTTAACCACAAAGGCCCTTATCAGTCGACACTTTACATAAAGCAAATATTAAAACATGGCAAATTATGAGATAAAAAAGGGGAGCATTATTAAACTACTGTACATTCAAGCAACCACACAGTGGTTACTGAAGTCTGGAGTAACCAATTTAAATAGATTTTTGATGCTAATAAACTCTATACATTGTATTAGCAAAGGATTTATTATGTATCTATAAGCCTTTACTAGACATTTCCCCAAACCACTTATATGGATGTTACATGATGATGATGTTTTCAAAGGTTTTCTAAATAATTACATGAATGTTGTCTACTTGTGTTGTGAAGGCTCTATTCTGCTTTATAAGGGCAAAGTGAGAATGAGAAACATTTTAGTGTATTTAGGTAATACCATGCCACAATATATTTGACCTTTGAACCTCCAAATTTTGAACCTTCAAAACTATAATATATTGAGTAATTTCCCAAACAAACATTCAAACAGTGTCAGTGCAGCTATAAAAAACAGTACAAAGAATGATTGCAGTTACAACCTGCCTTAGTACCCATTGAACAGATTGAATTGTACCTATAGTTATATATGTGTAATCACTGCAATGAACAATCTTTATACAAGGATGTAGAGGCATTACTACTTAAATATTACTGAAATTGTCTTTGCTTAGAGCTCCAGACAACAGAGCATTCTATCAGCCACGACGGTAGGAAAACGTGAGTGAGACATGATCAGCGCCAGTGTCAATCTCAAACAAACAGCTTTAATTCCACAGTCATTAAGCTCAACTTAATTAAATCTATGTCCTTATCCTGCAACAGGTAAGAGTGTAAACCCATCACACAAACCTACAGCTCTGTCCAGCTCTTTATCTGCTTCACTCCAGAATCCAGCATCAGGACATAAATATAAAATAATAAGATATGAAGAAAAGGTATTTTACCTGAGTCTGAAGTGTTATACAGCAGTGTTACTGTAGGATCTGCTTTTTCTGTTTTTGTTTATATTGTTTTTCTTAACCTGCTACAAATTGTAGGTTTATCATGTCTCCAGGTCTGGAGTTTACTACACAACAACTATCTTCAATGTCACACAAGGCCAGTGGTTCCCAAACTTTTCTGTCAAGCCCACTTTGATGATACAGGGAACGTGATCATTTATAACTATAATTGATTATAGACTGTTTAAAAACTGTTTAAAAACCTTGTGTGGCATGTATATTATTCATATATTATAGAAATGGATCTCTGTTAATATCTGTTTAGACTTAGACTCGGACTTAAGCACAATGGACTTGGAGGTCACACTCAGAGACAACACCACACAACCTCTGCCTGTTGTGTGGGGCTAGCTGCTCTCCCAGAATGAAATAAGTTAATACAAAACTAGAATCTCAATCAATGTGTCAGTTTGGTTACATTTAGTCATTTATCCAAAGCTTCCATTCGTTACAGCTGGAACACAACTGAAGGCAAGTGTCTTGCCCAAGGACACAACGACAGTTTGAACTGTGGGAGAGCGGGAATTGAACCACCTACCTTCTGGTTTTAGGATGATTTGTAACTCATTTTGGTGACTTGAAGTCAACTTGGACTCAACTTAGAACTTTTTTTAGTGACTTTGCAGTTTAACAAAAGATGATTCGACTCGGAGTCGACTTGAAATTTTTGGGATGATTTGGACTTGCACTCGGACTTGTACTTTAAGTGATGATGACTCGACTTGGACTCGACTCGGACTAGTCTTTGGTGACTGGAACTTGGACTCGGAAATGAACATTGAGAACTTGAAAGTGACTTGAAATTGAAAAACTGGTGATTTGACTACAACACTGGTATATGGCTTTGCCTCCAGCATTTTACACTTCTCCAGAGGGGAATTTACTCCCTTCTTTATTGTAATTGGCTATGCTTTAAAGCAGGTGCAGCTCTCCTGAACACTGCACAGTGGAAACACAAGCAGTTAATCATACCCAATCCAATCTGTTTTTCTGGTTCTCTTAGAGGAAATGTGACTTATGTCCACGTCTTGAACAAAAATGAAACGTTCTTGTGGATGAGACAAAGGCAAAAGCATTCTTAAGACTAGAGAATGTTTCCATTTTTGTTCAGTATAATAATTGCAACAGAAGGCACACTCGGTCCATATCTCTAGAGTCTGTTCTAGTGACATTGTGGCAGACAGATGTTCTGCTTCTTTCCACTCTTCATTCCAATGCATTCATTTCCATTAACGAAATGACGGGATCCCTTCAAGCTGCTCCTAATGAAAAAGAGAAATTATCCATGTGAGAAATTGGCCTGTCCTTGTCTGTAACACATTCCACTGCTGTGGTATAATGGACCCGTTTAGAGTCCGCAGTAGTGACACACACAGTGGAACGTCCCAGGGGCTTTATCCTAACACCAACTGGACTGAACGCTAATGGTCCAACAGCCATTAGCCACAATGAACTAGCAAGTACTTATTACAGCTGGGTCTACATCAGGAGTGTGTCATTAATGGGGTGATAAGACAGTAAAGCTGAGCAGTCAAGAACAACACATAGTGCATAAAAAGCTCATTGTCCCAACAGGCAACACATAATTGTCTTTCATAACACTCACTTTGGACAACAACAGTGCGAATCTGCATTTTAGTCACACTCTTATTCATCACTGGAGTTACTCAGCGAGAATCTGCCGCTCTGACCCCAGATGAAATATTTAACAGATGCTTGATAAACTCGTGCATTAATAAAATTGAATAAGGTAGGCTCACTGGAAGCAGTTTTAAAGGGCACCAGGGTTAAAAAAAAACAAAAACAAAAAAATAAATAATCATAGTTAGACTCCATAGTAATGAATAAAATACAGAAGCATGAATAATAATCTTACACTAACGGTTTCATGTCATAAACTGAACAGGTCACATTTTGTTCAATGGTCACTGCGGTTAGTCTCGAGAAGAAACACATTTTCATCACCTAATAATCTAATAGCATATTGTAATAAGACCTTAGGACCCTGCATTTAAGAAATAGTGGCTAGTATTACCAAAGCTGAAGTCAGTAATGAACGAGACTGTAATCTTGAAGGAGGAAAAAGACAGAACACTGAACCGTTGAGGCTGGAACAGGAAGTAATGGAATTTCCAAATAGATAAATAAATGCAAAGAATGTCATTTTGATGTAACTATACACAAATTAAACACTTGTTTGGCAAATGTGATGCAACATTTGTTCCTCTAAAATAAAATAAGTATTTGCAGTGAAATTCACCTAGAATAGTGATGATTACATGCTTGTATAAACTTCAATCAAATTCATATTTTGTTTGTTAATACAGCTAGCCCCAGGAGATGGTTCCTAGTATTTATTGTACGGCAGTAGCTCAGTGGTAGAGCGGCCGTCCTTCAACCGGAAGGTAGTAGGATCGATTCCCGCTCGCCCCACAGTTCATACTGTCGCTGTGTCCTTGGGCAAGACACTTAACCCACCTTGCCTCCAGTGACTGTAACACTGGTAATGTAATGTAAGTCGCTTTGGATAAAAGCGTCTGCTAAATGAATAAATGTAAATGTACAAACAAAAAAACACCTGCCCTTTTCTGGCTTGTTCTTGTTTCTTCCAAAACCCCAAATTCTAACATAGCTGTATATAAAAGTGCCATCACCACATGGATGTACAGTAATAGTTAAAATACAAATTGACTAAAATAGATACCAAGAAATCTTAAGTTGTCCCACAAACATTTATGATTTCAGAGTTCATTTTGATGCACCATTTATTTCAACTCTCACTACTGTAGTAAATCTGGAAAATTAGGTGGAAGTTCGAGAACCAAGGGAGACACAAAGCGACAAGGACATTGTGTTAAAAGTGAAGACTTAAAATAATTAAGAATAAAAAGTAAAATGCTTAAGAGTAATGTTAAAGTTAAATATATTTCAAAAATGTTTTGAAGTATGGAAGAATAAAGAGTGTTAAGAGTAAAAGAAAACCAAGAATTTAAATCTAAATAGGCCTAGAATCAGGAAGCTAAAATATAGGTCAAATTTTGTGTCTGTGAGCAGAGCACAGGAAGTCATGACACACAGTGACACACACAGAGACAGATACGATTAAAGTACACACAGAAAGGTTCACAAAAGACAGGGCAAATAAAGTTCACAGAAGGGCAGTGCCTCTCACAGAGTTCACAGAGGACAGAGACACACACAGAGTTAAAAACGACAAGGTCACACAAAGTTCACAAAGGACAGGGACACAGAGTTCACAGAGTGCAGGGACAGAAGGAGTTCAAAGAGGGCAATGAGTCAGAGCGCATGTGTGTTGATGCCACGCCTACACTCTCTCCAATAGAAAAGGAGGCTTGAATCTCCAGCAAACGGGTCTTGCGGATCTCTTTGGTTCAAGGGCAATCCTGTATCAAAGTCAGAACGGCATAAACCCCATTCTACTTCTCACTCTACAATTCTAATTTCTACTGTCCACTATTTTCACTTCTCACTCTCTCTTTTCTTTTTAAATTAGGGGTTGAAAAAACAGTCCTCCCAAAGGATACTAATTTCCTGGCTGGGTTTAAACCGTCTTCCCCTCAGACACTTTCGTCTGCTTTGGGTTGAGTTTGAAGACAAAGACTGTCCCCGCCAATTCTAATTTCTACTTTTCACTATTTACTAATTTCAACTTCACTCTATTAACTCTAAAACTCACTCTGACACCCATCCTAAACCATACATGTTGAGGGCATATAACTATGTTTTTTGTAAGGTGTAAGATGTTTAATTGTGAGCAAGGAATTTAATTTTATTCAAGGAATTTAATTTTATTGTAAGAAAGGAATTTAATTTTCCATGTTAAGTTTCATACTGTAACCTTTGTTTAATCCTTTAATAAAAACCTAGTTTCAAACTAGGATAAAGACATATTCATTCTCCAGGTCATTCTTTAAATTCCTACCAGCCTCTCCCATCGGCACAGAGGTCTGATTATCAGAATCAGACTCACTAACAGGCAGGCCGTCCGAAATGTCCACTGGACATCAGAATAACAGGGAGATTCGACCGCCGCACATAAGCCTAAGGTAAGTCCTCTATTAAAATCCTCTATAAAAAAGATGGGACTGTCTTGAGGGACAGCGCTCATTAGAGGAGTCACACGCCCAATTTTATAGACAGAGCTGTTTTAGGGTTAGACCAGGCTTTAACCAACCGACTAGCAATCGGGTCTGGCGTCCACCTACAGTGATCTGTCAGCCGCAGAAGTCATTAATGTGTAGAAGCGAGTACTGTTTTAGAGTCTCATAAAAAATAGGAAATAGCAAGGAGTAAGTCCTCACAGAAGAGGCGACTCCTGAACATTGTAACTGACCGCTTGACGGTTATTGACCTTCGCAACACTACAGTACATAGTTTAAAACAGTTGTAAAAGCACTATTTAAGCCGAACAGAATCAACTGGAGTTCTGCAAATCCAAAGTAAGGTCAGATAAGATTAAAAGGAACAGGATATGACTAAACAAGTGTTTCCTCTCGACTGCTGCCAGGGGCTTGTTCAAGTGACGTGAGATCACTTTCACATTGCGAGGCCTCCGGGGGAAGCTGATATGACAAGTGTGACTTACACCTGAGATTCACAGGTACGCTGGCTGCAGCTCTGCAGAGACATCTACTCGAGGCAAAGTCGTAGGTGTAAATCCCAGAGGGAGCAATGGAGGCATGCACACACATCACACAGCACCGGAACAAAGGAGAAGAGTGCAGTTTATTTTAGCTTTGAGTTTTTAAATGGTAGATCACAGGATTTTAGTTAATCATTTTAAAATTAATATAGGCCTCAAAAAGACTGGAACTAGTTTTATTATTAAGAGCCTTCATTAACTGTGGTGTACCACTAGGTCTGTTTAGGTCCATTGTTATTTTCTATTGATCCTTCCCCGAAGACCAGCCCACCATAATATCAAGTATTTGGAAATGCAATGATATTTTATTTGTTTATGAGCAGTGTGTCAGGATGTGGTGTTAGACAGCTGTGACTAACAATTTTGTCTTTATTTTTTCCACAATGTTTAAAATAAAATGATTAATCTTATAATAGAAAAGGTGTACTATTTTTTAAATTGCATTATAAAATCATTTGTTAAAATTAAACATGAATAAACATACTATTATCTGCTCATATCATCTGTATTATTCTTTTCTTCTGTAGTAAGTTTTCTGCATGGACCTAAACGCAGCACCTGACAAGATAAATTATTTTATTTATTTTATTTTTTGACCTCCATATTATAGCATTTTGGTGTTGTATAAATGATTGATCCTACTTTGCAACCAAAACTTACATTAAAGATTACACAGAATCTGTGCACACATGTCAGTAGAAGACGCTCATTCCAACACGCTTTGACCTGCCGTTCATAATTACTCTTAGTCTCATTAACTATTAGGAAGATTAAAAACCTGAAGGAACCGTGATTACTCTAAAGACCAGAATAGACTGGGTTATCATGCACAAACGTTTGTACGTGCTGCTGAAAGTGATATTTTTGCACAATCAAAGAAATTGATTTATAAATGCAGCTATATTTATGCTTCTGTGATGATCATGTCTCAGACTGAAACATGGCTCACAAAGAGACAAATATAATAAAGAAACCACGGAAGCATGTATTTGTAAATTGCTGAGGAAAATAGAAAGGCAGTATTGTTAAGCAAATACAAGGAGCTTCTCAGTAGGATAGGTAGGCTACATGACCAACAGTGTTACATTTGAAATGGTTAAGTTCAGATGGTCAAGAATAGGAGAGGTGTTGAACTTAGGTTTTAAAATCATGTTTTTGTTTAATGTTGACTATATTGTGTATATGTTGGCTTACCCTTTCCTTCTCAGGAATATATCTCAATGCAGGCACTAAAAGACCATGAACTAAAGCAAACAAAGAGTTGAAATATACTGTATGCATGACGAGTCACTGGTCTGTTAAGATGTGTGCCCAAGCTAGTTTTATAACTCCATCAACAATCTTAGCTCTATCTAACAATGGTCGTAGCTGTGCCTGGTCTAACAGTGAGAATTACATTTTGGTAAGTAAGAGTTATAAACTGTATCGACGTAAAGCACAAATACTTGGGAGACCCGGGTTCAATTCCCACTCTGGACATTTGGCCAATGTCATTGACTTCTCTCACCCTGCTTCCTGTCTGTCTACTGTCCGTTTCAATAAAGAAAAGATAAAACAAATAAATAAACAGATGTAACCTTTATTGGGTCCTCGGTCCAATCCACCCCCTCCTCCAAAGAACCCAGTCTGTGTTTGGTTAAAATATAACAAGAATACAGCTGCGGGCCATCTATGGTTGTACTGTACTCAAACCCCTACAACACAACGTTAAATATTAAAGTCTTTTCAGGATTTCAAGATTTGCCATTGAACTGAATGTGTTTAATACTCAAAACCTAACTCAAACATTCAAAAACTACATTACAAAATGCAAATAAATATATAAAAACAACAGAATAAGTGTTTTCTGTTTTCTTTATGGGTTTATGGGTTTTTCTGTGTATCGGCTGCTGTAGTAGTGCAGTGTTTTAGTGACTTCAGCTCATCTGTGCAGCTCTAACACTCTGTCCTTTTTAATAAATAAAGTGCTTACTGCCATTATAAAGTTAGACTTTTAATTTGAAATGGTTACACAAAGTGTTACGTTGACGTACACTTAATCTTTACACCACTTGTTTAGGTTTGTTGTGGCCATCACAGCGACGTGCTTCAGCGAGTGACTGCTTTGTTCTACAGTTCTCTCTCTCTGGGGTTCGCTCCAACAACAACCGTGCGTAATGTGAACAGAACCGTCACTGAGTCTGAAAACCAAATGTAACTTGTAACTCCTCGCTCTGCCTTAGGCAGTGGAGAATAGAGGATGAGAACTATAGCTGCTCACGCTTCATTAAAGTGGGCGGTCAAATTAAACCTGAGCCTGGCTGAGCAGTGTCTACAGCAGTCATCCCCAAACTGTGGTCCGCGGACTGAAATGTTTTTTTAGAATGTTTTTTTCAGAAATGCCAAAGGTTTTGAAATGTTGACTATCCAAGTGTTCTTTTCCATTGCTATGGAAATAAGCCTGTTGTTCAAATTAACCTGATTATGCCCTCAGGCACATGAGTAAATAAATTAAATATGTGGCAGCCGTTGTGTGCAGTAAACTTTCTTTTAACAAGCCTGTTGCACACTGATATAATGACTAGTTATAGTAGTGCTAGTAAGCCTATTTAGAGGTGCGGATTAATTCAGGTAAGACTGTGTGTAGACATTTTATTATGTGTGTTATGAGGTGGTCCACAAAATTTTTTGATTACAAATAGTGGTCCACACACACAAAAAGTTTGAAAAACCCTGGTCTACAGTATATCAAGATCTACATTCATTTTATTTTATTGTAATGTAAATCCACAAAATGTGATATTTGGCACAGCCCTAGTTACAGTATGTAATTTTGTAAGGTTTATTTGAGTGCCTTCATTTAAAAACTAAAGGCATTAGTGTCACTAAGAGGATAAAAATGAGTAAACATACGAGTAATGCGCCTTGAGATACTAAAATGGTCCTTTCAAAGAGATACAAGTAGGAAAAACAAATTAAAATCCCTTTAAACTTTAAAAAAATTGCACAGAGGGAATCTTAACAGCTTTCCTGCTTCAAAGCCTATAAACAGCCAATTACAGCGACAGACCAATGAACTGTATCAAAGCCAATTAACTCTGATATTTAGAGTTGGGATAAAAGGAACATTATTTCCATATCTTTTTCCACTAAGAGGTGACCAAAAGAGGTCCAGCGCACGGACAGGTGTCTCACATCTTACACCAGGATTTATTGTTGACCCTCACAGGAAGCAGCAAAGAATACCTCAACACAACAAGCCCAATATTGAATGGGCCTCAAGAGCACAGCAAGCCTGAGACTGATCTGATCTGAGACGCAAAACACAGACCCACCAGCCTTATTGTACTACAACACAGCTACAACAACATGTGAGGAGGCAGCATCCTTCAAACCAGTCAAACACTGTGAGCGAACTATCCGCCAAGGGAGCAAAAAAGTGTATTTTACTAATGTGTCTGTACTTTAAAAATGGTCATTCATTTTAAAATACTGAATTATAAACACACACAACGTGATGGTTAAAAAATGATGCTTGAGAACAAACTTTTAGTATCTCTATTGTCACAGGCAAGAGAGTTAATATTAAATTAAGCCCAACCTTGTCTTTACATCTGATCATTTTAGGCACAATAACCATATGCCTAGCCTAATCTTTAATTATTATACAGTATATAACACAGCACCATAAAGCATATGTAGCTGTGATAAGTCTTTCAGGCCAGTGCGAGTGGTGAGAACCCTACATCTACTAATGCTAGAGAGGTCTCACAAAAGACCCCTTTAGAGTAGGGGGGACATTTTATCATGAATTCATGCATAAATTCATGTCAAAGTCTATGAATTCATGCATGACTCATGCATGAGTACATGCATAGGGTTAAGGTTAGGGGTTTTCGGTTGGGGTTAGAATGAAAATACGATAAAAACATGATAATTCCTGGTGATTCATTAGAGTTTAATACATGTACTAATGCATGAGTCCTACATGAATTAATGCATAAATTCATAATAAAATGTGCCCCTACTTTGAAGTGTTACCGAAGAAGTAATATATGGAGGTCGGCTCGAAAACAGGAGGATCTCACAGATGCTACTCTGTATGTTTATGCGAATTCCCTGCCTTTTTACAAATGATTAGTGAGAATATTGAAGCTTCTCTTGGAGCTGGCAGCAGCAAACTTATTTTGCAATATTCCAAAAGAAATAACAATATTAATCAAATTAACACGTATGATGTATCGGCCAAACCTACTAATAATACTATATTAGAACATCACAAAAAATTACTGTATTTTGCCTTTGCTGTTCTCTGTGCTGTTTATTGCCAACAGCTTTCTGGGACGTCATTATTTTTCCAGTTTTTCCAGATTACAAAATGCAGCATGACAATTAACATGTATCTATGTTACTGTATTCAAAAGTTTGTTGTTTTGTGTAATGAAAATAATCTTATCTCAGTGGAAAGAATTGGTGAGGAAACGGCATCAAAGTCTCTTCATATCATTTTTGTTGCAGTTAGAAGGAGCTGAAGAGCACTCCAACACCTCTGGTCAGAATTTGATATAGATTGCTTCTGTCAGGCCTAGTTTGAGTCGATTACATGACAGCCTGGTCCAATGAAGGTGCATCTGACCTCAGTCACACACACAGATTAAAAAAACCTTCCTGGTCCAGTCCACAGAATCCCACTGGCTTTTGGACAATGACCTGTATGACTTCTGTCACTCTCCACAATCTTCTAGACCGGGGGTACTCAATAGGCGGACCGCGGTCCGGATTCGGGCCTTGAGAGGCTTTGATCTGGACCGCAAGACATTATTCATAATTACAAGCGCATTGTGTAAAACATATTTTTGAACCGGCACTTCTAGGACAGCTACGTCTACAGCGCGGGTCCTCAGGTTACTATGGTTACGGACAGAGCAGCGGGAAATTTTAACGTGTTTAGCGTAGCCTGATAATGCGTTAGAAACGACTGAAATCTAAAAGCTGAGCCTTGGCAAAACATAATGAAGATTCACTGACGTTATGGACGGAGAGGAAAGTTTATTTTAGTTTATTCAGCTCCTCAGCTCCGTGTCAGTGTCAAAGCTGAAGAACAGCCCTTTATCCTCTAGTCCCAACTGCTTTGATAATCAGAGAATGAATCCAGAACTGAACCAGGACTGGACAGTTTTCATGTCAGGATTAAAAAGACTCAGCTCAGAGGAAAGTGAGGACGTCTAATGTGGTGAGTTGTACATTTGTCTGTCAACTTCACAGGTTAAGTCTTCCTTAAGTTGTGTCAGTTTCTGTGTGAATCCTAAATCCTGTTACAGAACTAATCATAAGCATTTTAATTAAAATGTTACCTCACACGGGGAAAACACAGGAAATAAATCTTTCTATTCTAAATTTTGAAAATGTTTAAAGATGAACCTGCTAATTAAACAGTAACAGTTAATTATTGGCAACAGCTAATGCTAAAGAAATGCTCAGTGCTTTTTCCCTTGTTCCTGTTGTTTTCAGAGGAATGACAATAGGAAGAGATTAATTATGACAGGCATCTTTGTCATATTTGTTTAACAAATATGTTTTGGCTTGATTTGATGATTTTGTATTTAAAATGTTCTCATACATGTTTTAAAGGAGTATTAGGTATTATATGCAGGATTCCAGGCTGTTGTCAATAAACCACCAGGTCCTGAGCTTTAGCTTTAGCCTCTTTTGATTTTGTAGTTTTTTACTTTTGTCTGTGAGCTGTGTTTGGTGAAAGCTAAACACTCAAACATCCTCCTCATGGAAACAAAGGATAAAATACTGAAAACAGTGGATTATCTACATTCATCTCCATTTGTTTAAGAGGCTGTAGGTGTGGAATAAATGAGACTTTAATTTAAAGATTTATATTCAAACACATATCCTTTTATTTAAATTTTCCGGACCCCTCACGGATGAGGAAAGTTACTAAGCGGACCTCGGCTGATTTTAATTGAGGACCCCTGTTCTAGACGGATGTCACATCAGACTCGGACTTGTGCTTTGAGTTTTTGTAAAGGCAAATCTAACTGTTGAAGACCTCTGGGTAATCTGCTCCAGCTCCCATGTGATGTTACGCTGCGTGACAGTTCAATGAGCTGTTTGACGGCCGGCAGATCCACAGAGAAAACCCCCCCAAAAACTGGGTCAATCACGAAGGTTTTGGAAAAATTGCATGCGAGCCGCTGATAGAAGTTAGCGTCGCATTGAACTGACAGAGCGGAGAGGCTTGTGCGTCAGGGGAGCTCAGCGTGAGTGAGCTAGAGATTATGGATATGAAAGTCCAACTGGCTGAGAAGTTTTTCATTCAACGCTAAAACCACTGCTGAATTTTTAAACTTCCTTTGGATGTATATATATATATATATATATATATATATATATATATATATATATATATATATATATATATATATATATATATATATATATATATATATATATATATATATATATATATATATATATATATATATATGTATGTGAGGTTGGTAAAGAGAATTAATTTTGTTTGAACGGCAGCTTCTTATTTTAGCAGCCTTTTGCCAACTTTTTTTATGAAATATTTAGCTGCTTTTTAACAATTTATACTCACATAAACAGCGGCTGTGCTCAACAAACTCCGGCTATGTGTGCATAAAGTCAATATGGATTTACAGTATGAAGGACAGGAAGTGCTGTGGGGACGCACTGTGGTGTAATAATAAGCGGATTATTAAAATGAACAGTGTGTAGGAGCATACCTTGGAGCTGTTCAATCAGGGTCCAGGCCATTCGAGAACCTTGGGCGTCGAACACAACGTGACCCTGAAAGCATAAGGCAGAATTTCAATGTTTTAACAGCCTCTTCTTCATTGTCTACTTTTCATCTGGCCTTTAGCAATATGCACATGGATAAATGAATAAAGACGTGTTTAATTATTAACCAAAAATACATCTATTTCTGTTTTTATTTTGTTAAACCAACATAGAGCCATATCTTAATAGTTGCTCATCAATCACAAACCAAGCAGCTTTTACAAGTGACTAGAGTTGCTGTTTTTAATTAAAATACATTATTGTTGCTTGTCCCTCATCAGCAAATTCAACAGCAGTGCTTTTTTTAAATTATTGCTTTGTCTCAAGTTAAAGAAAGTTCCACCATATTTAGATTTGTTTTAAAATAGTGTGTTTAGGACGACCGCTCTACCACCTGAGCCATTGTGTCCCTTCTACGCTCTATATTGCTTTTGCTTTAACCTTTTCTTGATATGCTATATTAAAACTAAAGTCTAACACACCCTTGAATGTATTTGAACACACATTCTGAAGGTATAGAGCCTTTATTAGCAAAACTGATTTTGTCACAATCAGACCTACTTCTACTGGTTTGGTGATAGACAACAGCATGTCCCTGTAGGGCTCCCATTGCTGTTCACATGCTCTAAGAGCCAAAGGCCAAAAACTATAAACCATACCTATAAAATTTGGTCTGTTAAAATTAAATTAGTAAATCATGGTAATTTCATGGCTTTGGGTTTACTACTAACCGAGACTCCTTCAAAAGAGCTGGTGTTGAGGGCTCGATAGATTTCGGCGGTGATTTCTCGGTTATTATAGTTGAAGTCCTCCAGCCGGTAGCCCTTGGCCTTCAGGGGCATCACAGTCTTGTTGAGAGCCAGAGCCAGAGCCCACACAGCGTCATAGGCCAGCGGGGCCTCTTGGAAACCCCCAGTTTCCTCTGGATTTTTACCTCCCAGTTCTGACATGAGCTGGTCCAGAAACTCCTGAGAGGTCTGTGTGAAGCAGAGGAAAAACACAGCATTTAAAGATTGATGAGGATCAATCTGTATCATTGACTGTATCATATAATCACCCTTCATAAATAATCCAAAGCTCCTTCTCAAACCCCTACAGCACAAGGTTAAATATTAGTCTTTTCAAGGTTTAAAGCACCTGTTGGAACCAAATGATAGGGATTTTTATTACAATACTGAATACTGTCAGTCATTTTTTTCTACTTCAAGGGGATATAGAAATGAAAATTTGGCGATATACGGAGCAATATCAGTATTGTGCATTTTAAATATGGCAGCATCAGTAATCTCCTTCAACCAGGCCTTGGAAAAGCATGAAGTGCTTGTGGGAGAGTATTCGTACTGAACCTGGCTGTGTTATAGTTTAGCTTGGTTCAGGCTTCACTCATTTGGTCTTTTCCTTCATACATTGGTCTGCATTGGGTTTCAACAATGCCCAGCTGATGGTGCTGTCTTGTAGTGCTGTTAGACTTATGGACAAAACAAACAAATCGACTGATCAGAGACATGCGCTTGTCATAGTTAGCCATTGGACATAAATACAAAATATCTGAAAAATCCACAACCCACCTCTTGTCTGTCCACTATGCCCTGGCCATTCACCACTACCAGGTTCCTTACTAACCCACAATACACAAACCCACATAACAGTAAGGGCAGTGTAGAGGCCTCATGTACAAACCCGATTCCAAATTCTGAATAAAAACAGAATGCAATAAGTTTCAAATTTCAATATTTTATTCAGAATACAACATAGATGACATTTCAAATGTTGAAAGTGAGAAAATTTATAATTTTAAGGGAAAAATAAGATGATTTAAAATTTCATGGCAGCAACAGGAGGAGACAAGTTGCTCAAGTTTAGGAACAGGAACATTGTCCCATTCTTGTCTAATACAGGCTTCAAGTTGCTCAACTGTCTTAGATCTTCATTGTCGCATCTTCCTCTTTATGATGCACCAAATGTTTTCACTGGGTAAAAGATCTGGTCATTTCAGAACCAGATCCTTCTTCTACGCAGCCATGATGTTGTAAATGATGCAGTATGTGGTCATTGTCATGTTGGAAAATGCAAGGCCTTCCCTGAAAGAGACAACATCTGGAGGGGAGCATACGTTGAACATGGATACAACATTGATGGAGCCTTTCCAGATGTGTAAGCTGCCCATGCCACACGCACTCATAAAACCCCATAATCATCAGAGAGGCAGGCTTCTGAACTGAGCTCAGAACAACTTGGGTTGTCCTTGTCCTCTTTAGTCCAGATGACATGGTGTCCCAGTTTTCCAAAAAGAACTTTAAATTTTAAATTGTCTGACACAGAACAGTTTATTTTTAAATGAGCCTTGGCTCCAGAGAAAACACCTGTGCTTCTGGATCATGTTTAGATATGGCTTCTTTTTGGACCTGTAGAGTTTTAGCTGGACACGGTGGATTGTATTCACCGACAATGTTTTCTGGAAGTATTCCTGAGCCCATGTTGTGATTTCCATTACAGTAACATTCCTGTTTGTGATGTAGTGCCATCTAAGGGCCAAGATCACGGGCATCCAGTCTGGTTTTCCAGCCTTAACCCTTACGCACAGAGATTGTTCCAGATTCTCTGTAGATGATGATAACTTTAAACGTTTTGCAATTTTTCTCTGAGAAACTCCTTTCTGATATTGCTCCACTATTTTTCACTGAAGCATTGGGGGAATGTCCATCTTGACTTCTGAGAGACACTGCCACTCTGAGAGGCTCTTTTTATATCCAAGCATGTTAACAATTGACCTAATCAGTTGCAAACTGGTCCTCCAGCTGTTCCTTATATGTACATTTAACTTATTGCTACCTTTCCTAACTTTTTTGGAATGTGTAGTTCTCATGAAATCCAAAATGAGCCAATATCTGGCATTCATTTTCTAAATGTCCTACTTTCAACATTTGATGTTATCTATGTTGTATTCTGAATAAAATATTGAAATTTGAAACTTTCATGTCATTGCATTCTGTTTTTATTCACAATTTGTACAGTAAAATAGGTTGAAGTAAAAGCATCTGGACTCAGTTTTCAAGGTGAAGACGTTTTGTCTCTAATTCCAAGAGACTTTATTAATTCTGAGATCAACTGGTAAAAGAACTAAGCTTATATCTCTAGAGGGAGGAGTTTGACCTGAAACCAAACCTGATGGAACCAGGCTGATCTGGTCTCATAGTCGTTGGCTCTGAAAGGGAAGCGTGACTCCTGATGTGAGAGTCGTTAAGGCTCAGGAGAGTCGTTAGTAACACTGCTCCATTCAGGTGTCGAAACCTAAATGAAGAAGTACTTTGCACCTGAAACTCCTCCCTCTAGAGATATAAGCTCAGCTCTCTCACCAGTTGATCTCAGAATTGATAAAGTCTCTTGGAATTAGAGACGAAACGTCTTCACCTTGAAAACTGAGTCCAGATGCTTTTACTTCAACCTTTTTTTCAAGATGTCCTGGATGACTGAGAACCTTCACAGACAATTTGTACAGTGACCAAACTATTTTGGAATCGGGTTGTATAAGTACTGAAATTTATTAATATAATGATTTATTGTAAAAGCTTTTAAGTTAGAATAGATAAATAGAATCCTCACTCGGGCCAAAATGAAACGGAAAGCATAAAACGAGATTGCCTTAATCAAACAAAGTTTCTTTTGTTCTTGTGATATGTTGTGTTCTTGTGTGATAATCAAATAAATGTCCTCACAGAAAAGCCAGAGTTGGCTGGCGAGAATGTTCAAGTCGGCCAGGATTCGAACTCACAACCTTCTTGCTCTTAAGCAGAAGCGTTAACCACTCTGCACCCCACAACTGACCACACCTTAAAATAGTAACAATAATACAGTGAAAAAGAGTGTCTTATAAGCCCATGGAGGATGGTCATCCAAGACCCCAAATACAAATCAATTCATCAATATGGACACACCTCCCGCCTCTAGCATGTAACACATGTAGGGTTCACTTTCTCTTCTTCTAGATAATAACAATGCATCTCAATTTCAAAAGTATACTTACAAATGATTTTTCAAAAGCCTCTTTAGGGGTTTCCCAAACCAAATAGTGCTGTAGCAGCCTGATACAGCACTGCACTTTGAAAAGGAGCTCTCATTGTCAGGAGCATCCATCTTTTTCATTCATTTCACCTCTTCAGTCACACACTCACTTTAATCATTTGTTTCGCTTTCATCTAAAAGTTGTTTTCGTGATGCATTTACCTTCATTATGAGCCTTCATTACGGGTTCGGGAGTTTTTCCGGCCAATTAGCTTAATTAGCACAAACTAAAGATGTTAAACAATTGGCCCGAGTGTCTGAAAGCAGGGAAAGGCTTTGTAGTGCTTGTGTGTAATGATGCATGATGGCTGCTTTATTTAGGTGCTCACGAGCCGAGGCGGCGCAGACAGACAGCTGCTCACTACCACCTGCAGCTGTGCGCAAAGGAAAATGGAAAAGGACGAGTCGTGCCAAGGCTTGTTAAAATTCTGTGAAGCATTTTGGAACAACAAGAGAAAGAAGAAACCACCTGTGGCACAGTTTCAGACAGCTTTTATGGACCATTCTTTTATACTAAACAACATATGCAACTAAATATAATGCTGCTATAAACCTGACACTCGTACCTGTGTAGAATGCAAAAAGAGTTGTCTTTTCAATACAGTGCGAAGTGATGTGGCATAAAGCTGGGTGATATGGCAAAAAATGTGATCACAACATTTTTGGTTTAGGTTGTGAATACATACACAGTCCTCTCTCTCACCCCCAAGATCCGCTCCGACAATTAAACTTGGGGAGATGTGAGCAGAACCATCACAGACTCTGTTAACTGACTGTGACTATATCTCCCCACCATGCCCCAGTGGAGAACAGAGAGGATGTGGAGTACAGCTGCTCACACTTCTGTGGGTGGTCACCTTGAACCTGTGCCTTGCTGCACAGTGTATATATTTATATTTATTCATTTAGCTGATGCTTTTATTCATAGCGACTTACATTAAGCCTGTAATCACCAGTGTTACAGAACACCACTGGAGGCAAGGTGGGTTAAGTGTCTTGCCCAAGGGGAGAGCGGGAATCGAACCGCCTACCGCCTACCGCCAACCTCCGAAGGACGACCGCTCTACACTGAGCCACTGCGCCCCAAATAAAAACTGGCTAAAGATTATCTATATTATCAATATTTGGCATAGCCCTAATGTGGCATATAAATAAATGTGTACATTTCTGACTATTGACAAAGTTATTCTGAATGATATTTAAATGTGGGTGTGTACTTTTTGGCATTTTGGCAACATCTGGTGACAAAGGCGCAGACTGCAATCCCACAGCTCACACTTCTTTCTCGAGCTTGTGAACAACTATGGTAGCCCAGCAGGGACCTGTTGTTGTCTAAGAACAAATCCAGTGGAAATTGGTGGTAATGGTGATTTCAGTAAAAATTTAATACATTTATTCAGTTCATAAATGTACCAAACCATAAGAATGTGTGTTTGTTTGTTTGTTTTTTTGCACTGTTTCTCTGTGTAAACAGATTTAGCCTGTGCTGGAATAGACACTTTATAGTTCCTTCCAAACAACTCACTTGCCATAGTTTGCTAGTACGCACTTAACTTCTTATCCATTAAAGTTATTTATAATAAAGCCTAAATAATAAAAAAATTCCACAGATGTTACAATTGCTGTACAATAATGCTGTACAACAAGTACAGCATATTATACATTTAAGCTAGTTAAAGTGGATTTTACTAATGACGCTAATTTCACACAGTAATAGTTTTAAGTATTTTGATAGTTCTTCTTACATTAACCTGTCACTTTTAATAATGTCACTGACTTCATACAAAACATGAATATATAAAATAACTATAGGCTAAAACTCACAGTGTGCAATGTCTAGTAAAAGCTACTGCAATTTTGTGAAAGTTTCTTGTCTCCATAAAGCCCATGCATCATATAAATGACAGTGTGAAAGCTGGGCCCCCCGCCTGTCAGCTCCCAACACCTCAGCCTCAAGTGAAGATAATTACCACCTACACCCCTGACTCCCATGCCAAGACGTGTTTTAATTACACAGAGCTATTACGTATAAAACCTCACATCTGTCAGAGCTTACTGCACAAGCCCAATAGAAAACTGTCAGCATAATGCACATGCCCTTTACAGTAGCATTTAAAGTAAAACTAGTGACATTTGTGCACTCTAAAGAAAGAATAGAACAACTCTGTGACATATGCTCAGTAGGATACTGTCAGCAGAAAGGTGGGTGGTCACTAGAGTGAAGTTTATACTGTAGGCTGTACTTTAGGAGTTATTTAGTGTGCTAAAACTCTTGTTGAATGTTCTGTCAAATTAGCATTAGGTAGGAACCCTGTAGTAAAATATTAGCATCTGTAGTAAAGTGAAAGGGTCGATCACCAGGAGGAGCTCAGAGTAGTTGTTGTTCCTCCACATGGAGAGGAGTGAGAGGTGGCATCTGAAAGCTTCCAAGGTGGGTGCCTTTATGAGGTCTGAGGCCCAGGGAAGGCCAAGGGAACACCTTGGTATTTGACTGGGGTTGAACCTACAACCCAAAGGCGTATAAAGATGGATGGATGTCTTGAAGTTAGGTATGATATTAAGCATGTAGTTTGATAAAAGTAATTCATGGTATGTGCTAAAACAGTAAGCGTTCTTTATAGTGACAGTACTGCAGCGATATTCACTGGTAAAAAGGACAATGGATTAAATGATATTGTATTGCTGATTGTACATCTGTTCTTCAGCCTGTGAGCACCTCCCTCCAGGGGCATGCTGATGAATATGAACTGATGTAGATAACCTGACCTGAGTTCTAGACCTGACAGCATTAATTAGTGAGGTCACTGTCAACCAAAATCTCATTGGTCGAATAGTTGCACTAATTTTTTTAATCCAAATTATTACAGCTGGCTCTACTGTCACTGAATGCACCACAGGTTCAGCACTAAATAAAATGTGTCCATTACTGACTGAACTGATTTTCTGATACTTTACTGAGAGTGTGCTTCTCCTAAAGCAGTGCTCAGTTTGTCCTCATTGGGCAGTTGAAGAAACAGGCATTAATAAAACAAAATACCCCTTCCACTGGGTTCTCTGGAACTTTACATGTATATTTTTAAGATAGGGCAAGAGTGTTATTTCTCTTTGTAACTGAGTCATAAAAAAAGTATTTTTATTTAATAGTCAGAGAAATGATCAGCCAGTGTCACCAAACCAGCAGTCAGAATTACAGCCAGAGGTATAGCTGAAGATTAAAGGCACAGACCGAACATATTTTCCCGCCTTATGTCAGTGTCTCTGTGCCAATGTCACTTCACTACATCACTTTGATCAATGAGAAGTCGCTCCTGCACACCAAGAGCCTGCCTAACCGTGCCAACACTACAAGACAACAGGACAGTGTCACCGCTCCACAACTTTCAGGAAAATCTCATCTGAGTGGTCCAAGAAGTTTTTAGATTTCTCTCTCCAGTTTGGATGAAAAAACCCTTTTCTGTAATGCACATTTGTCTGACAAGAAGATGAAAAATGGAATGGGATTTTTTTGCAATTTATTCTGGGACAGATCCGACAGACAATTCAAAACACACTTCATTTTCTTTGTTTGGTACAGCCTTTGAAAATTCCCATCTGTCAATAATGCATGAAATAATTATAAATCAAAAATGAAAAATGTCTAGATCCTCTGCAGCTAAGAATGCACACAAAATAAACTGGCTCATTAGTTTTGTGGATCAATGTTTAGCTGACAGGTAGACCACGGTGTGTCAGGATGGAGGAACGGGTCTCTGCATTTGTAATTTGCAGAAATGGAGCTCCAAAAGGATCGTTCTTGCTCCGTTCAACATTACTTTTCCAACTGATTACAGTTCTGAGTCCTGCCAATATACAATACCAAGTTTCCAAACTTATTTTATGGGATGGGATCCATATTTCAAAAGGCCCAAAGAATTGTGATCTAACTCCCTATTCTGGTTTAGTGCTGTTTAATGATTGTCCAATAAAACCGGAGCGGCAGCACATTGATGCCTTGGAGACACGGGCACTTCAGAGGCTTTGACAAAGACAGTTTGCTGGGCTCAGTGGAGGGAAAAAGACGTAGAGGACGGCCAGCAACTTCTTGGTTCAACCCAGTTAAGAGATGGACGGGACTGAGTTTGGTGGCAGCTACCAGGGCCACATCTGACAGAAGGAAAGGATGTGTATAAACTGCACTTTCTGACTGAAGGAAGAAAGAACAATTGTTTTTGTAACAGTGTTAGGGAAATTATATATTTTTTATAGTTATTATTGAGAGTTTGCTCCTAGTCCTGTTCAGGTCATGTCAGTCCTGCTCATGTCATGTCCTTCATGCTAATCCAAACATAGACATAGACATTTGTATTCCTTTAAATTCACATTAAATTCACAATGTTACATAATTGTTTGTTCCCTTTTAGTGTTCTAAATTTTTAAAAGGACACTCAGGATTTTCACATGCAGCGCTGGACTTTGCTTAGCATAATTAAGTTGTATTTCTCAGTTTACTTTGTGAGAGTTTACATGCTAACAAACTCCTTATATATAACTAACTAATTTGCTCAGCAAGCATTGATTGATTTATGAATATCAACAGTAACACTGACTTTGAGAGTTAAAAACACACAAACACAACAAAAAAAAATACCTTGGCAACTGCACCCTCTGAATGAACATGGCCACATGCTGAGCTACGTTAGATAAGCTTTTTCTTTTATGAAAACAACCTACAAACAAGTTAGCCAACAAATATGTTTCTGTATACATGCAGCAATAGTCCAATAATAAGCCACATACCCATGACCCAATCAGAATTATACATTTACATACAGTTTTAAACTCTGGTTATAATCAGATTAAAGCAGTAATTTGAATTTCTCTACTTGCAGGTAAAGGCACTGACTGTTCTTTCTTGCTCCTGACCTTTCCAGCATTTTTTGTTCAACACTATAAATCACAGGCACTTGGATGGAGAATGATATCCTAGTATTAGTTAGGAATGACACAATTAATTTCCAAAATAATTCCACTGTTTTATCAATAAACAGGCTTGACCTGAATACAAAAGAGAAATTGCTCTATCATTGTCTCCGGCTGTGCCGACTCTATTTCTATGAGCACTAAAAAAAAACAGTCACTTCTTGGCTGCAAAAACCATAACGTGTGAGGCAGACTATCTTCAGCGATTTCCAAATGTGTGAGACTCATAAGTTTTGAAAATGGTTGAGTTCTTTGCATAAAGAAATTCCACAATAACAGAGACCAGGCACATGACTGCTCCATAATCTGCATTAACTCAAAAAAAAATAATAAGCAAATCATCAACAACAACAAAACAACTTCACTATGTCCCTATACCCAGAATTAATGATGCATCCTAAATGTAATAAGACACCTATATGTAGTATTTCACATACAACAGTTCGTTCTATAATCACAAAAAAAAAATCTATCTCAATCTTTGACCACCTTTGCCCGTATCCTGTGTGCCGAGACCATTAGCAGCATTGCACAGCCCCAGTCTTCCACCGCTCTGTCTGTTGCCTAGGTGTACGAGGTTAGAGCAGCTGGTTCGATTGGTCAGTCTAATGTCACACCCACTCTACTGTCTATTTTGGGCCAAAGGGCTGCGTCTGTAGTGTATCTTTTGAACAGCAGGACGTGTTTTGCATCACTGTCTGTTTCAACACCCACCACACGTCTAATGACTCACATACACCTCTGAATGCTTACTTTCTCCTTATGTTGGCTTTAAATTACATCTTCCACCTACTGCCACTTTAAGATGGAATGCATTACTGCCTCAGATCTAAGCGATGTTCCCTGTCACCAAAGACCACTAAAGTTGTCTCAAATTTGAAACTCCAGCCTAAGCACGCCTATATAATCTCTTCTAAAAGTCTTCAACTAAGCCTTCAGGCTGTAAATGCTACTATTGTATGTGGTGCAATTGTTTTTTTTTAGTCCTAGTTTCTTTAATCTTACAAAATGGTTGATTTTCATTTAGACTGCTTTTTCAATTTGTTGGATGGAGACAGTCAGACATTGGTTTATCCACTCCTTCAAAGCTAGCATTTCAAAAACCATCTTTTAGATCGACACATGGCCAGCCCAACTTTTTTACATACTCATACCTGGTATTTTTACCATTGTATACTGAGTCCACTTTAGAGTAGGTAGTTCACTCATTTTGTTTTTTTGGGCTGGACATGGCATAAAGAGGAGGAGTTTTTGACAAGATTGACAAGTTGAGTTCTGTATACCAGAGGTGAAAGCACAGTCTATATTTGGTCATTATTTAGATGTTTTAATGGCTCATTTCTCAATCTATCAGATAGAGACACCATCAATCAGATTCTCACTAGTCATATACAGTATTTATAGAAACTCAAGGAACAAGGAATTTGTTATGCTTGTGTTAATGAAATAAATTAAGAGCAATAGAGGTTTATAGGCGTAAAACAGGGCATAAAGTGACACAAGAAGCAGCATGTGGATGAATGAATAGATAAATTATAGGACAATCAGACAATTGTGGATCAACTGCAGGAAGTGGTCTGGGCACAGAGCAGGTGTTAAAGGTGAGATAGTTTTACTTTTTGAAAAACACAATTTGTTTTGACATTGGTGAAAAGTGTTTTTCTAAATGAATTTATTCAATAAAATGTGATTTTTTTTTTTGTTTAATGTAACAAGGTTTCCATCATCCATCCATCCATCCATCCATCCATCTTCTTCCGCTTAACCGGGGGCCGGGTTGCGGAGGCTGCAGTTTAAGCAGAACACATAGACTTCCACTTCCTGCAGAGGCGTGTCAGTCAAGACAGCCCCACAACATCCAGAGAGTTGAGGTACTCAGGGTGGATTACTTCTACCCCTGGTGCCTTGCCACTGAGGAGCCTCTTAACTACCTCAGTAACTTCAGCTTGGGACCAACAATGTCCCCAGTTGAAGTCAGCAGATTCCCACCTCCACAGTGTTGGCAGGGCGCCGTGCTTCCCCCTCCTGAGGCACCAGACGGTTTTCCAGAATATCTTGAAGGACAACCAATAGTCCTTCTCTATGGCCACACCAAACTCCTCCTAGACCCAAGTTTTTGTCTCCACAACCACCCAGGCTAAAGGGTTAGGGTTAGGGTTAGGCTTTACGGCATCCTTTACTTCCGGTGTCAAGGGTTGCCGCCACAACAGGGATCGGAGACTTTACGGCCACAGCTCAGAGCGGACCCATCGACAATGGAGGCAGAGAACATGGTCCACTCAGACTCAATGTCTCCAGCCTCCCGCAGGATCTGGTTGAAGCTCTGCCGGAGGTGGAAGTTGAAGAGCTCTCTGGCAGGGGACTTTGCCAAACGTTCCAAACAGACCCTAACAGTACGTTTGGGTCTGCCAAACACGCCCCTCCAGGTGTCACTGTTGCTGCTCACAGGAGGTTTGAAGTCCCCCAGTTGAACAAGTAGAGTCCACGGTCGGAGCACTTTCCTGCACTCCTCCCAGAAACTCCAAGATGGCCGGGTACTCTACATTGTTGTTTGGCCCAAAAACACAAACAACAGTGAGAGACCTATCCCCGACCTGAAGGCAGAGGGAGAGGGAGAGTTCACCCTTTTAATTCACTGTGGTGAACTCCAACACATGGCGGCTGAGCTGGGGGGCTATGAGCAAGTCCATACCAGCCTGTCGCCTCTCATCATGGACAACTCCAGAGTAGTGGAGAGTCCAGCCTCTCTCGAGGAGTTGTGTTCCAGAGCTCATGCTGTGCGTGGAGGTCAGCCCAACTATCTCCAGTCTATATCTCTCAAATAGCCCCTGACTACACAGGTCCTAGGATCATTTGGGTGCTCAAACCCCTCCACCATGGTAAGGTGGCGGTTCAAGGAGGGGTAAGAAGGTTTCATATGTTGTAAATTTGTTGTCCACGTCCCAGCTACCATACTTAAGACCTGTGTACCTTTAACACAATACTAGTCTTACCAGGTTCGAGGCTCCGCGCACCGTCTCTGGGTTGAGCATGACGATCTCAGTGGTCACATGACCTTGAACGGCCTCTGTCATCTGCTCCACGGTGCAGTTGATGGCCGGGTCTTTTATCTTAAACCAATTGTCTGCGTACCAGCCGATGAGGAACCACACATATTTCTTGCCGTACAGCTTCTCCTTGTACACCTGCAGCAAGACAACAGAGGGAGGAGTAGGAGTGAGCATCTGCACCAGAGAGGATCATTACCAGAGCATACCCTGGAGACGGACTTGTTTCAATCAATCAATCAATAATTAATTTATATAGCGCCTCATCTTGGATGACAGCTTTTGCTCAGTGTTGTCTTGGACATAGAGGTCTTGTGATTTCAACTCAAGACTGGTCAAGATTTGTCAACATCATTCTTATGAAAGGATAAAAACTATGAACATCTTATTTTGAATTACAAAATATAAATATAATTTTATAAAAAATATAATTTTAACCCTGCCTCATTCACCAAATAGTAACCCTAGTCTTAGACTGAACTTGGTCGGAGAATAGACTAGTCATATTTTGACTTTACAACCTATTTAAAAAGAATTCTTAAAAAAATAAATAAAAAAACAGAAACACACACTCAACAAAGACTGCCTGGACAAAACCAGGGAGAAAAAAAAGGTACACATCAGTCACCATGCATGTTTTTATAAATGTCCAAGAAGTCAGAGTTAAATAGTCTTAACTGTTCAATCCTGTGAGGTTTCGGGTCGAGTCTTCTCCTTTTTGATGTGTGGAATGAAAGGACCCCAAAATTTCAGAAACTAATCTTGACTGTCAAATAGGTTATAATGTATTTCTTCAAGGTGCAACCAGGATATCATGTCTATTAACTATTTGTGAAATCAAGGAGATGCCACATATTTTCCACTTTCTCAAGATAACCCTTTTTGCAATAACCATACCAAACATAATAGCTCGCTGAATTGCCTGAGAGCATTCTGGAATTGATTTTAATGTAACGTACTGCTATTGATAGAGTCTGTCTGGTCTTGTTTTAAACTACAGTGGGGATCGAAAGTTTGGGCACCCCAAGAAAAGATGGAAAAATCTCCAAAAGGCATCAAATGACAGATTAGACATCCTTATAATAAGTCAAAAAAGTTAGATTTTATTTCCATCATTTACACTTTCAAAATAACAGAAAACAAAAAAATGGTGTCTGCAAAAGTTTGGGCACCCTGCAGAGTTAATACCTTGTACTGCCCCCTTTGGCAAGTATCACAGCTTGTAAACACTTTTTGTAACGAGCCAAGAGTCTTTCAATTCTTGTTTGAGGTATCTTTGCCCATTCTTCCTTACAAAAGTCTTCCAGTTCTTTGAGATTTCTGGGCTGTCTGTCACGCACTGCTCTTTTAAGGTCTATCCATAGATTTTCAATTATGTTGAGGTCAGGAGATTGTGAAGGCCATGGCAAAACCTTTAGTTTATGCCTCTTGATGTAATCCACCGTGGATTTTGAGGTGTGTTTAGGACCATTATCCATTTGTAGAAGCCATCCTCTCTTTAACTTCAGCTTTTTCACAGATGGCATCAAGTTAGCATCCAAAATTTGCTGAAATTTTATTGAATCCATTTTTTCTTCTACTCGTGAAATGTTCCCTGTGCCACTGGCTGCAATACAACCCCAAAACATGATCGATCCACCCCCATACTTAACAGTTGGACAGAGGTTCTTTTCATTAAATTCTGTGCCCTTTCTTCTCCAAACATACCTTTGCTCATTCCGGCCAAAAAGTTCTATTTTAACCTCATCGGTCCACAGAACTTGTTTCCAAAATGCATCAGGCTTGGTTATATGTTCATTTGCAAACTTCAAACGCTGATTTTTGTGTTGAGGACGTAGAAGAGGTTTTCTTCTGATGACTCTTCCATAAAGTCCATATTTCTACAAGTATCTCTTTATAGTGGAATAGTGTACCGCAACTCCAGTGTCTGATCTTTCTGGAGGGATCGTGCAGTCAAACGTGGGTTTTGACTTACTTTTCTCACAATCCTGCGAGCCGTTCTGTCTGATATTTTTCTTGGTCTTCCAGATCTTGCTTTAACTTCCACTGTTCCAGATGAATGCCATATTTTAATTACATTCTGAACAGAGGATATTGGCATCTGAAAACGCTTTGCTATCTTTTTTATAGCCTTCTCCTGCTTTGTGAGCGTTTTCAGTTTCAGTTTTCTAGACAACTGCTTAGAAGAACCCATGGTGCTGATTGTTGGGGCAAGGTCAGATGAGTCTGGGCATTTAAAACCTTTGAGATTGACATCACCTGGTCTATCCAGACGATGATTGAGAACAATCCATGACACTGTCAGGTCCTAGCTTGCCAAAGGGGGCAGTACAAGGTATTAACTCTGCAGGGTGCCCAAACTTTTGCAGACACCATTTTTTTTTGTTTTCTGTTATTTTGAAAGTGTAAATGATGGAAATAAAATCTAACTTATTATAAGGATGTCTAATCTGTCATTTTATGCCTTTTGGAGATTTTCCATCTTTTCTTGGCGTCTTTATGCACATTAATAAAGATTTTTACCTGGGGTGCCCAAACCTTCGATCCCCACTGTACTCTGTACACTGTGGTTTCTGTCATGACTTGGCCTTGATTTGAACTACTGCACTAAAACAGGATGTAGGTGCCCTAATATTCTAGTGTTGTGGTCTAGTCTGTAAGTCTCCAATGTTTTAAAATTGGATAGGTTTGCTTCAAGACTTAGTGAGAAGTTGAGCACTGTACCTTAATAAATGAGTTGAGGTAGATGTACAGCCTTTTCACATCTATGTAAATATAACACTGGTGAATGTAAAAGCGTCTGCTAAATGACTAACTGTAAATGTAAATGTACACAATCTGCCAAAGTTGCATTTGGCAAAAACTACATCATAATGTTTTTGATAACCCAGAACAGGCCATATTGATGTGAAAAGCTATAATTTTAACTGAAAAGCTACTTGATTACATCTATTACCTCAACATAAAACCTGACAGCACTCCAAGCAACAAAAAATCACTTAAATGTGTGCAATGCTGTTAATTCAAATTCATGCTCAGTCTCCAGAAAATTATAAAGAGTCAAAGTAATTACCTCGCAGAAGACCTTCCTGGCCTCGGTCTCATAGAAGAGGCCCACAATAATTCTGGCGTCTTGGCGCTGGGAAGAGAAACAGAAAAGGAGACAGTTACAAAAAAGACAAAAAATATAAAAATAAAAAAGCTAAAGGGCCAGCTCTGCAGTGCACAGTGGGACACTTCCTCTCTACTGGGTTCCATTCACGCTGCAGCCACAGCTCCTTTCTCAGATGGCTAATTAATCTCACACAACAAAACACGCTGGGCAAGGTTGTGCACAAGAAAGAGTGTGTGTCTGTTCCAGGAGTAAAGCTGACACAAATGGAGTGAGAGTACGACAGGAAGGAAAAACTGGGTTAAAAAAAAGGAGTAGTCATCTTTTGTCAAATCAAAGACGGGATCTAACAAGTGGATGTTTTCTACTGTTTAGGGCCACTAATGATACAGTACAAGATAACGACTATTTGTTTTATATACAAGCAACGCAAAAAAAACATTTTGTTGTTTTGTTTCGTTCAGAGAAATTGTGGGAAATTAATGGATCCATGGTTGGATAAATTGATTGGTTGATGAGTGGATGTGTGGTTGTATCAGTGAGTGGACACATGGGTGAATTGGTAGATGGGTGCATAAATAGAATATAATAGAGTATTAGAAATTCCCTCTAGTGCAGCCAAACAAATTTATTAAATGAAGGACCCAAAAACATCTCTCCTTCTTTCATTACCTACAGCAAGAACACAAACAGTAAGTGACTTTGCTTTGTTTGGAGCCATCATTAAGGCTAATAACACTCAGGCTAGTCACAGAGAATATTATCCGGTTATAAGTCCTGTCAAATTAGAGCAGAGAGAGGCCAGAATGCAGGGGTCACAGGTTACGCCAAAGAACAGCTGCAGTGATTTTCACAGTCTTATCCAGGGCCTGGGTCGCGGGGGGAAGCAGTCTAAGCAGAGACGCCCAGACTTCCTCCTCCCCAGACACTTCCTCCAGCTTTTCCAGGGGAACACCGAGGCGTTCCAAAGGCCAGCCGAAAGACATAGCGTATCCTAGGGCTCCCTGTGGGACATGCTAGGAGGCATCCGGAACAGATGCCTGAGCCACCTTAGCTGGCTTCTCTCAATGTGGAGGAGCAGCGGCTCTACTCTGAGCTCCTCCGGAGTGACTAAGCTCCTCACCCTATCTCTAATGGAGCCACTCTGTAGAGGAAACGTCTTTCGGCTGCCTGTATCTGGGGTCTTGTCCTTTCGGTCATGAGCCAAAACTATGCCCCTTCCCCAGTCCCTACTGCCATCTGCACGCCTGATAAGCCCTGATTGTGAGTAAGCTAACTATGTCAGTTTTAAACTTTGGTTAACAGTCTCCTCATGGTACCAACATAAACATATAAACACAAAAGTTCGGCACTAATCCTAAAGTAACTCTCAAACTTTATGTGGGCACATCAAAGGGTGAATAAAGTTTCATGCATGTTTGTCAAAGATAAGCTTTTTCTCCGAGCTGCTAAGAATAAAGAAATCCCAAGTTAGCTGCCACCACTTAATGATCTCCTGTGATGTGGGTAAAGCAAAAATGATGGATTACTTTAGATTTTACAGCTAAAAGGGAAGAGAGAACTAGAGACTGCTGCTAAAAGCTTTAGTGAATGGCAGAGGCTGGGCATGCTGCTTGTTTGACTGGACTAATGCAAGACTGGCAAGGACAATCACAGTGTGCAGAGCCAGGATCCAGCAGAGTCAGAGGATGGGTGCACCACTTTCCCACCAGCAGAAACAGAAATTTACATTTACTGTGCTGCATAGAGCGTCTGTATGGAGAGCGAAATGTAATGGCCATACCTAGCACAGAGGGACACAATTGTATTCTTATTTTAAAGCACAAAAGTGGTCAGTGTCATATATTTCATTATGCATTTTTAATAAGTTAAAAAAGTTACATGAACATTGACACTATACTGTATTTGTTCTGACACAACTTCAAATTATATTTATTCTTATCTTAAATATATTTGAGTATATGTTGCATTAGTAGTTTGCATACACCTCATGCTTTAGGTTCTTGGTATTCATTCATTACGTATACATTTGCATCTACTCGTAACATTGTGGCTGCTGTTTTGTTGCTTTGCTCTTACCACCTTGTTAACTGTGACATTATAGGTTCTATCAAAGACAGCCTGCAAAAAATATCTGACCAACATTTAGGCCTCATGTAGAATGCTTCTATAAGAAATACAAGTATATTTGATACTTTTATAAGAGTTAACATGGAGCCTGCCAGTTAGTTGCTTTCTTAAAACCTCTCCAGAATTTACTGTTTTTTTGTTAAATTACTCTAATGCTACATCCAGTCTAAAGATTATATTAGGATCTGACAATATTTGCGTTTTAGAGATCATGACAAGTTCTGGGGATAAAGTTTGTACATTATGATTAGGAATTAACTTGTTGTGCTGTTTCCTTATTTACTGGAACAAATAAGGTTAAACACGACGTCAGCAAAAACAGCTGTAAAGTTTCTAAAGTCTTTTTCCCAACTTTGTGTTTATGTGCTTACAAATTGGAATTTCAGAATATTAATAATGTTTAAACACAGATATTACTTTAGCACTGTAATGTACCTGACCAGTATGTCGTATTAACAGTAATCAGTAGCTTTCCTGACGAGGCCAGGTCATTCTGAAGGTCACAACTAATGATAATCTTAAATTATAAACAGTATTTTAGCTAAATCAATGTACAATACACACATTATTGAATTTACTTTGCTCCATGTTGATAATACATACAAGTCCAAAATTATTTATACGCCTGACAAAATTTGAGTTAAAGTTACTTTTATTCAACCACCAAGTTTTTTCTTGATTGGAAATGACACAGGCATCTTCCAGAAGTTAATAAGACAATGTACAAGACGCATTGTTGTGGAAATAAATATTTTTCAGATTTTATTTAGATATGAACAAAAAGTGACATGTCCAAAATTATTCATACCCTTCTCAATAATCAACAGAAAAGCCTTTATTGGCTTTTACAGCAGTCAAACGCTTCCTATATTTGATGACCAGCTTTTTTTGTCTCCACTGGGATTTTCAGGTTCTTTTTCTGACTTGAGCATTTATATACATTCTTCAATATTTCCGAGGACCACATTGAAGGAAACAAATGTTTGTTATGTAATAAAATGTGTTATTATGAATATTTATATTTAGGGACGGAGTGGCTCAGTGGTAGAGCAGTCATCCTATAACCGGAAGGTAGTAGGTTCGATTCCCGCTCTCACCACAGTTCATACTGTCGTTGTGTCCTTGGGCAAGACACTTAACCCACCTTGCCTCCAGTGTCCGTAGCACTGGTGTATGAATGTGTGTGACTGTAGAGGTGTGTTTGGTGGTGGTCGGAGAAGGTTGAGCACCGTTTGTATGGCAGCCCCCATCTCTGTCTGCCCCAGGTGTGAATGTGTGTGAATGGGGTGAGTGGAAGCACGATGTAAAGCGCTTTGGGTGCCCGAGAAGGGTGCAAAAAAGCGCTATATAAATGCATGCCATTTACCATTTACTGCACTCCTCTGTTGTTTGTAAATGGCCACCAGAAGCTTGAATAAAACACTACTTAATAAAACTATTTTCCAGCATTGCAAAGCAAATGGTTTTTTAGCACAGTACAACCATTAAATATTGGGATTGTATCCAATAGGCTGTCAAGCAAACCTAATAAAGAGCTAACAACACAACACATCCACCTCCTCGAGGCGTGCTGGTTCCGAGGGGTCAGGCTGGTGTGTGTGGGCGCAGCCAGACAGCCTCTCCACGCAGGACGACACCAATTTACCATCACTGTCTCTTTTAATGGTTACACCTTCTGGCAGTCCATATTATTACTTTTTATATTACAAATAAAGCCTCCAGGGCTTCTGTTAGTGACTTTATTGTTGGTAGAGAGTGTTTTTGCTTGGTGAGTTTTATCATCTCCACTGACTGCAATTACAGACAATGTTAAGTAAACTGAATACCTCTTATGTTACAGAAAAGGAAGGAATTTATAGTAAACTTTAAGTTAGTAGACCAAGAAGAAAACACAATATTTTTGTCATTTTGGGAACATTAAAAACATAGTTACAGTCAGGCAACAATACATGTGTTGTCTGACTGTCCAACTGATCACTTGTTAACAAGTGATGGTTTGTTTTGCAATCATTTTCATTTTGCACTTCAATGAGATGACCACAGTTGTCTGACCTAAAATAGTTATCAATTATTAGACTAGTTACATAATACTTTCCCTTAATAACAACAGGGTATTATACAGGGTTAGTTAAAGGCACTATGTAACCTTTAGCCACCACATGCCTCTACAGACTGTCTGTGTTATTTGTTTTCAAGAGGAAACTATCCCAAACCAGCAAGTCTGAAACAATAGGGTCATTTTGTACAAATACAACTCTTCTAGGGTCCAGTGTATTGGCCTATTTCTGCGCCCTCTCTTTAAGCTGCTAAGCATGTTTAGTCAGGAGAGGTCTGCTCGTCCTGGCGGCATAAAATAATATATCATTTATCTGAGCCTTTTCTGTCCAGCTGAGGCTACTGTGTCAGTAAAATAAACATGATTCTACCAATTACGTGTGTAAGGACCATTAAATCAATACAAGAAAGTATATTTTTGGAATTTATAGTTACGTGATGATACAAGCTAAAAGTTACGCAGTGTCACTCAAAAGCAGTTTCAGTATTGTTAGTATTTTTCTATTAAGTTGAACCCTTGGATGCATCTTTATAACTGTTTATACTTGTTAATTGTTAACTTTGCACGCTACACTGCACCCTAGATTAGGACACTAAATATCTGTTGAAACCAGTTAGAACCTGTTGGTCACCGCTGGCTGGACACATTACATTTACATTTATTCATTTAGCTGACGCTTTTATCCAAAGCGACTTACATTGTTCTAATGTAATTACCAGTGTTACAGTCACTGGAGGCAAGGTGGGTTAAGTGTCTTGCCCAAGGACACAACGACAGTATGAACTGTGGGGAGAGTGGGAATCGAACCGCCTACCTTCCGGTTGAAAGACGACCACTCTACCCACTGAGCTACTGCCGCCCTTCCACATAGTGGAAAAGTACTGATCCTGTGGCAGGAAGTGCCCCCTCCTGTGTGAGGTGTGGTCAAAGGTTTGGACTTTTAGGGTATTGAGTTGACCAGACACAACTCGTGGGCTGGCCTCATGTTAGCTGTTGTGTACCAGCGCTGTACTTAGACCTTTTTCTGAGTGGAATTAAACAGACAAACTCATAGTTATAGTTCCAACACTCGTACCAAAAGAGCCGGGAGAAAGTGTTTTCAGAGTAACAGTATCTATTAGCAGTGAGCTTGGATTAAAATAATGGAACAGTAAGCCTCAGTCAGTAGTGTTAATATAGTAACTGCTAGACATTTCCACAAGCGAAAATGCATTTTTCCCTAAATCATTTATATAAGTGTGCAAGTTAAAAAGACAGCAAAAAAAATAAATTTTTACATGCCCCTCAAGTTGAATGTGTGTGTTACTTTTTCCAATGTGCATTTCAATAATAATGTCTGAAATGGTGATGTGCATTTTACCTTAAATTGTGTGGTTTTGCCAGTGCATGAGTGTGCCTAATCTCTTAGGCAGGAAAAATGTAACAATTTAATGAGGAAGCACATCTTTTACAACCATCCATATACAGTAGATCTCTAAGTCTTCCACATTGTGGTATTTAGAGTTCTGTATAAGTAAACGTACACACATTCATACACCAGTGACACAGTGATTGGTGCTCTGGTGAATGGTGTGAGAATGTTGGGACAACGCATGGAAATTAGCCTAAGGCTACAATCTGTCATGTTTACATTCATGTGGCTGTGTCATGTATGTTCATTAACATGCACTGTCCCAATCTAATAAAAAAAAAATAGTATATTGCAGCTTCTAACCTCCACCCCTAACTGTTATCTAGGGGTAGGACTCTTTTGGAATCCCTCGATTTGATTCGTATTGGTTCTTGGGTCACGATTCGATTAAAAATCAATTCACAATTTTTTTGTTTCACAATTCAAAATTGAGACAAAAAAGAGTCTGTTTTGGTCATTATTAGGACAAAGCTTGTTGAATAAAACACGTAGGCAGTGTTATTAATAGTTATATCACTAAAGTCTATATAGAGCAGCACTATATAGTGCTCTATATAATCACACACACGCTAATGGTCTACTGAAAAAGACAGAAAGCAACTTTCTAACTGTGAATGTCTCGATTATGTCACAAATTATATATATTTATTTATTCATATATATATATATATGATATATGTTATATATATATATATGTTTCTCCATAGGTAGTGTTGATTCTGTTGAAATTATCAAAACTCATGAAGTTTTTCAAGCAATAAAAAATCTCTCAGGAAACAAGTCTACAGGGATGGACCACATCCGCACCCCTTCTTGCCATATGCTTTACATCTTTTGTTATGCTTGGGTTTATGCCTGACTCCTTGATGACAGTGCTTTTAGTTCCTGTGGTAAAGGATAAAGTAGGAAAAGTGGGCAGCTCTAATAACTCTATATATATATATATATATATATATATATATATATATAGAGAGAGAGAGAGAGAAAGATAGAGAGAGAGAGAGATAGATAGATAGATAGATAGATAGATAGATAGATAGATAGATAGATAGATATATATATATATATATATAGATATATATATATATATATATATAGATATATATATGTATATAATTTTCTTGTTATTCTGACAAAAGGTAACATTCTGGATTAAAAAAAAAGTGGGTTTTAAATATTGCCTTTCTTCCTAAATAAAGGACTTACAAAATAGTATCGTGTCATTGTGGGATACATGCAAATTATAACACTTAAAATGATCACGGTGAAGAAATGATTCAATTATATCTGACAATAATCTTCAGGCTGCTTCTGTCCTACCCCTGGAACAATTTAAAAAGCTAATTTAAAACATATATCAATAATGTCTTGTGGGAAAACTATTAGAGTCAAATGTCTTGACTCATTTGGAACCTTGTGAATAGAGTTTTAAAAAACCCCAGGATACTTCAGAACTGTTTCAAAAACTGACTGATTTTTAAGCCCAGCTTTTCCCTGAGGCCAGTGCAGCATCAGGCTGAATGACTCCAGTTTGGAGAAAAACTCACTTGAAATGTCTCCACTATTGTTGGCTGGAGACGTGAAGTGTCCTTGGGTGCTCTGTGGTGCGCTGCCAGACAAGGCCTGACTGATTGGTGTTTAGTGGTCTGCTATGTGTGAGGACAATCACCTTGAGGTTTTTCACAGCTACAGCTGGGTCAGTGAGGAAGCTCTGTCGAACACTGATCTCTATGCCAGCCTCCTTTACTCGCTCCTCCAGGTCGTCCAGAGTCTGGGACACGAGAAAAAAATGGAGATTAGACTTATGATGCAACAGTCGACAGGATACGGACAAACAAATTTGGCCTGAAAATTTGATATTAAAGAAAAATGAAAGAAACACAGGAAAAGTACAGGAGAATGAAATTGAATATTTTACTATGAGCATGTCAGATTTTGGTGTTTCTTTGGTTGACCATACCTCTAGATTCTAGTTAGTTACTAGTTACTCTAGTTTTATACTGTACCTTGCATCATGATTTGATTTTTGAAGTCTTTTATTTGAACATGTAAAATCAGATATGTTTCAAACTGTCTGAGGATACTATTATAAGTTGGATTTTTAATTATAAGACTTTTGCTTTGGTCAGTGTTGTCAGTAAGGCTTGGGACAGAAGACGAAGGGTATTGTACCCTGAATGAATTGTATATTTTTTGGAGTGGAACTGCATTTTGTAGTGTTTTATTAAATCATTAAATCAAATCAAATAAAATACATACATAGTAATTTAAATAATGGCTGTGGTGTCTCTGGAGACAAGTAAGACAGCTGAAATAAATCAGATAAAGGGTTATTATCTCTGTAATACCTCTGTTGAGAGAGGTGCCAAGCACAATGTCTCATGTGTGACATAGTGCTTATGGTTGATTTATGCAAATTAGCCTTGTGCTTCAATTTAACAGCATATTTAGGGGTCAAGATCTAATGTGTGTAAATTGTTTGGAAAATGCTGTTCTCAATGTTAAAAAGAAATATAAGATAAAGAAAAAAGTCCAGCCCTTCTTTTCAAACAAAGAACATGATCTAATTACACGCCATTTGACACAAAGTCCAAAAATATGACCTATTTGTTGTTTCTGAATATATGTTAGATGAATGGACTTACGGAGGTAAAGACTTCGGTGGTCTGCTGGATGGTGGCAATCTTGGTCCACTTCCACTTCTGGAAGAGCTGCACTCGGGTGGGGTTGTGCAGCGTGGCGGACGGATGGGTGCGGAAGAAAGTGGGGAAGCGCTGGCGATTGGACAGAGCGGGGGAACTGGAGCCGTAGGACAACTGCAGAGAAGGCAAGATAAACATGTAAATAAGGAAAGTTTACATCATAAACTCCTATCCAAATACTCACATAAAAATCCCTTCCTTGGATAAACGAGTCCAGACAAGAGATGCAGCACTTAAAAAGTCCTTGAAAACTTGACCTATCGACTTTTATATAAGGAGTTTAATATAAGGGCGGCAGTAGCTCAGTGGGTAGAGTGGTCGTCTTTCAACCGGAAGGTAGGCAGTTCGATTCCCGCTCTCCCCACAGTTCATACTGTCGTTGTGTCCTTGGGCAAGACACTTAACCCACCTTGCCTCCAGTGACTGTAACACTGGTAATTACATTAGAACAATGTAAGTCGCTTTGGATAAAAGCGTCAGCTAAATGAATAAATGTAAATGTAAATGAGTTTAGAAATAAGGTTACAAAACTGTTAAGAAGGACCAAAGCAAACTTTTATAGACATTTAATTGAACAAGCAAAAGGTAATACTAACAGGGTTCGTACAGATACTGTATAATGAAATTCCAGGACTTTCCAGGACTTTTCAAGCACTATTTTGGGAATTTTCAAGGACTACAATCAGAGGTCTCACTTATCAAATATATACTTTATTTACTTTAAATTCTAAAAAAGGAAAATAGATGAATAAAAATTAAACAAGATGGTACAAATAAGGTACAGCACATTAAAGTATTCAATGACTGTGGCAACTCTAAGTATGAGAACATGAAAGTCACGGTACTCTGTGCACCGTGTTGCTCTGTGATTGTTGGGGTGAAATATTCTCGGACGGATGGTGGTCCAGTGCGTGCAACTGCACTGACAAGACGCTCCCCTTGCATGTGACTCTTCAGTGCCGATTCGCCCATGTTTGAAATCTCGAGGGATTTGCGGCATATTTTACAATGTGCACGATGCACACTTTTAGGGTCTTCAAGAAGCCACTTTTTATATGGTTCCTTTTCCAGCCAAGCTGGATTAAATTTGCACTTCCCCGGCATTTCTTCGTCTTACTCTTTACCATTTCGTAAATGTGCTCCAGGTAAGTGATGTCAGAACGAGCGAGTTAACGTATAAGGCGGGTAGAAGGAGGGGGATGGGCTGAGGCGTTAATTTTGAGCGTTAATTTTGTTTTATAGAAAAAAAATATACACTTCAAAATTGCTTTGTAAATTCATAAATATTGCCTTTAAATAATTCAAGCACTTTTCACTTACCTCGTCATTAATATGACTGTTTTCAAGGGTTTTTCAGGACTTAAATTTCAAAAAGTCAAATTCAAGTACTTCAAGTACTTTAAGCACCTTGTAAGAACCCTGTACTAAAAACTTTGGCAAACCATTGAAAAAAATCACTGGACAAAGAACCCCTTCAATACCAGTAAATGGAATGACCAATGAATTTAAAGTAGCCTAATCAAAATTTTAGAATCATTAACAAACTCCAAAAGTAAAGACATTTGGGGACTTGATAATACAATTCTAAAAAAACATAAAGAGATTTTTATAACTCCTATTACTTCTATGAAAAATAAATCTATTGAGGAGAACATGTTATGAACATGTAAAAATGCAGTTGTCAAGCCAAGACTGGCAACAAACATGAAGTATGCAATTATAGACCTATCAGCATACTTCCTTTTCTCTCAAAGGTCATTGAGAAAGTAATAACAGAACAGCTATCAGAACACCTAAACAATAATAATCTGCTGCATCCAATGCAATTTGGCTTTAGAAAAAAATCATTCTACGGACACTGCATGCTGCTATTTTATTGAAGTGGTAAAAGCTAAATTGGACAAGGGAGGGGTAGTGGGCACTGTGTTTTTGGACCCTCTTTGGACAGTGGTGTGGTACTCCCCCCCCCCCCAGGGTTTGACTGACTTTTCATTTCTTTGTTCCTCTTTTCTTCTTGTAGCCCACATGCAAATTATTATTATTTAGCCTATTGTATTTATTTTTGTAATGTATTTATTTATCTATTATTATTTAATTTATGATTATAAAGGGGTGCACTTAAGACAGTATGTTTATCATAAAATAATTAATGAATGTTTTATTTATTTTTTTAAAAAGAAAGAAAGTTTTTACAGTTTTAGAAATGTTTGTGTACTAATCATTCTTAACATGAAGACTTGTTTTGGTGATTTTATTATACTATGCTTTTTGCCCAAAACGACATTGCAAAAAGACATTAAAAGATAAAAATAATAACTCTCTCTCTCTCTCTCTCTACTTCCATCTACATAAAAAACAGCCCGCGGCAACTGTGTTAAAGTAGCCCGCGGACCTGGCAACACGCCGTCACTTAACTGTCATAATTAATCGGAGCAAACAAAGTTTTACTAAGTTTTACTTTCAGTTTATTTTAATTATCCTAAATTTATACTCGCATCATTACAAACTTTTTAAAAATATATAAAAATAATAATCATAAAAAAATAAAAATAAAAGAAATATCTGGAAATCATCTCGCGACCTCCCGCCCACCACTCCGCAACCCCCCGGGGGGTCGCGACCCCCACTTTGGGAACCAGTGTCATAGTGCACTGCAATGGCTCAAATCATATCTTAGTGATCGTGTACAGTGCGTGCGAGTCAACAGTAAGCTGTCTACATCAAAAGCTTGTGAAATAGGTGTTCCTCAGGGTTCTGTTCTTGGGCCACTGTTTACACTCTTTATTAACAATCTCCCTTCAGTGTGTGGCGAGGTAGATGTTCAACTGTTATTTATGTGCATGGAAATGACGCGACAAGTGTGGCTAAAAAATTAACCAAAGTCATGAATAACATTGCAGATTGGCTAACCTCTGCTTCCCTTACACTGAACATAAATAAAACAGTGGCAATATTTTTCACAAAAACTAGAAAATCAATAACGTTTCCATGTATTTTCATAAAGGATAAAAAGATCAAAGTAGTAGATGAATATACTGTTTGGGCGGCAGTGGCTTAGTGGTAGAACGGTCGTCTTTCAACCAGAAGGTAGGAGGTTCGATTCCCATTCTCCCCACAGTTCATACTGTTGTTGTGTCCTTGGGGAAGACACTTAACCCACCTTGCCTTGTATGAAGGTGTATGAATGTGAATGTATGTGGTGATGGTCAGAGAGTCCGTAGGCGCGGAATGGCTGCCACGTCTCTGTCAGTCTGCCCCAGGGCAGCTGTGGCTACAGTTGTAGCTTACCACCACCAGTGTGTGACTGTGGAGTAAATGAATAATTGATATGTAAAGCGTCTTTGCGTCCCCGGAAAAGCGCTGTATAAAATTTATGTAATAATAATAATAATATAAATACTTTTAGAACCAACGTTTGGATTTAAAAAGCATGTCAAAAATGCCTAATACTTTGAAATACAATATTTAAATTTTTAGACATATTTGACTAATGCTCACTTGGTCAAATGGTCTATTTCCTGTTAGTCTCAAAAAAGTGAGGTAACATTAAAACTATTAAAATCCCTTTATAACCAAGCTGTAAAAGTATTAGATAAAAAAACAATTAAGACATTATCTTTGTCAAATATTTAGTCGGTTAAAAATGCTAAATGCTATTTTAATGTTTTATCTGCCCAGGGACTGCAGTTGGAAATTAGCTTTAGCTAAATCTTTTCTTTTGTTAGATTAATGTGTTTGCACATGGTCCCTGTCAAATAAATTATAAACTAAACTAAACTACGTAATTATTCTTAATAATGCAAATAAGATCGATGAACTTGAGTCTCTTCAGAAAAAAAAAAAAATACTAACAGATTTTCCCCTTGGGGATTAATACAATTAAATTGTAATTGATTAAAGTATTAACAGTAAGTGTATTCACCAAGAAGTGGGTTATTAATTGTTTAAAAACAACAACAATTTTTTTCAGAAAAAAGACGTCGATCACAGCCTTTGAAGACTCCTGTGCTGGAACCAAAGGCTATCTATTTTGTGGATGCCGGGGACCACTTTAGTCTTTACTTACCTGTACTCACCTGACCCATAATGTACCGCTTCAAAGGAAATGGTTCTATAGATTCAGTAAAACATTGGTCTGTGTGGTAAAGTAAAAAACACTGCCAGTTTACCGTCAACTTTACAGTGTATCCTTTCACACATGCTGTAGTGAAGTGAGTGTAACAACACTTAACACACAATACAACCCACTGCTTCCATTTTCTCACATTACACATTTTATTCATGCTCTATTTCCCTTTGTCATGTACAGCAGCTGCTTAATGGAATCAAACCAGTCCCATGTGAGTTTACAGTTGCACTGTTCTATATCAATTTAAAAGAGGTAAACACAGCAGTACAATGATTTCTGTCAAGATTTGCATGTAAAAAATTTGGACAGTGCATTAAAATAGGACTTGAACATACAGTATGCGCACGGTAACCTGGATTTAAATTGCAGTTGATAGCTGCCACCTAAGTCAATGAGAGCATTTAGAGATGAATAGACAAACTGTTTTTTCTTTTCTTATGGCCAGCCTCTAGATAATGACCTCTAGAATCATCCCGAGACAAGGCCAGTTAAAATCCTTGAGCTGAAAGACTCCAACCTTCATCACGTGACATGGTGCAGTTATACTTAGCACTGTTTTATATTCATTTTAATCAGTAAATCAATATAAAGACCAGGGGCAGCTGGTATCAATGGACTAAGTAGGCTGAGCCATTTTCAATAAAAAAAATTATTTAATAATTATGAAGTTTTAGTTTTAATTTATATGATATATACAGTATATATTATATGAACATAAGTCAGAACAAGGTCTTTCATTTTTTTGTTTTAAAATAACCCTGTAAACCCCAAAGAAAAGGGGAAATGGGGTATTTTTTTTTTTTTTGCCCAAGAACCGCACAGCACAATCCTGTTTGGTTTTGTACTTGTGATTGACAAAATATGAAAGACCCGCCCCCTTGGTATCAACTCTATTAGGGCTAAATGAAGATTTTGACCAATAACAGAGCACGTACAGTAGCCTAGTGTAAATAGTCTTTACAGTGACAATGGTGGGAGCAGGGGCTAAACCTCTCAAAGGACATGGCGGTAAATGTAGTTAGAGTTAGCTAGTAAGTTTGTTTGGTAGAAATTCATTACTTATTTATTTACTTAGTTGTTTATTACTTATAAACGTGGTGAGTGCTACTGGTTTATGTTTGCTACTGTTTAGTGTTAATGTGCTTTTCACTTACGTGCCTCTGGGTTATATTTGCTGGTAGGCTACATGCTTTGCAAACATTCTATGTTGTCAAGAAAAGCACTGTTGTCCTGGTTCTGACTGTGACTGTGCGCGGTGTCTCCAGTAGCTCGGCTCTACTCTGTCCAGCGCCAGAGCACTCAAGTCCGGCTCAGCTCACGGAGCGAGTGCACCAATCTCCAACAGTTTGTGCGCAGCCATCAGGTATTAAACAGTTTCACTTTAGCTGCTTCAGAGTAAAAGTTACAGCTGCTGCTTCTCTCCGGGTACTCCGGCTTCCTCCCACCGTCCAAAGACATGCATGTATAGGTCAACTGGCAAATCTAAAGTGTCCCTAGTGAATGAATGTGTCACTGTCTATGTCTAAATGGTAGCCCTGCAACTAACTGGCCACTGTCTAGGGTGTACCCCGCCTCAGGCCCAAAGTTGCTGGGATAGGCTCCAGTCACCCACGACCCCTAATGGGACTAAGCGGTAGAAAATGAATGAATGAATAAATAAGTAAATCTTGGCAAATCTCATGTAGACTTTTTTTAGACATTCTTTTAGATAAATTCTTATGTCCTTTTGGTCAAACTACATAAAAAAAGACATTGGTTATATAATACAAGTACAAATTGCCTGCAAAAATGTCCAGATTTCAAATGATTAAAAACTAAAGCTCAAACTTAAACTGTTTACACTGTTAAAGAAGTTTGCAATATTTACAGTAAAATACCGTTGAAGCGGCAAAAAGTAAATAACCATAGTAAATACACTGAATTACCTAAAATACTTAAAATAAAAATAAAAATATAACCATTAAAATGCAAAATTCTAGTAAACTGAGCAAAAAATTACCGTCACTGACGTTCCATTAAACAGCAAAATGATCAATAATACTAATGTAGAATGTACTTAAAATTTAACCCTGGATGGATTTGTAAAAGATAAACTGTAAAATAGGGCTACACAATATATTGCACATTTATCATTATCCAATATTATCCATCAAAATATTTGTATTGCAAAAAATCATTCTATCTATACTCAAAATCACCCACAATTGTCACAAACAATTGAATTTGAATCAAACTGTCTTGGGTCCAAATGAAAAAGTCCTGCTTTAGACCTGGTTCATTTCTACATTTACATTACATTACATTTAGTCATTTAGCAGACGCTTTTATCCAGAGCGACTTACATTCACCAGTGTTACATTTACGGATGACGCTTTCATTTAAAGCGACTTACATTAAGGTTCCATTCACCAGTGTCACAGCTGAAGGCAAGGGGGGTTAAGTGTCTTGCCCAAGGACACAACGACAGTATGAACTGTGGGGAGAGCGGGATTCGAACCGCCTACCTTCCGGTTGAAGGACGACCGCTCTACTACTGAGCCACTGCCGCCTGCCTGAATAATCTAGACGTTAGTCCAGGGCGTTATATTTCTTTTCCTGTAAAAGACCATTCAAATATCTCAGACAATAATTATGGCAAAATTTAAAAAATTTATTGGATATATTGCACATTTTTCCAATATTGTGCAGCCCAACTGTAAAAATAACAATGTACTGTATATGATTTACTTTAGGGTTGTTACGATTTATTTTACTATACATTTTACAGTTTATTTTTTACAGTGTATGCTTAATATTTGGGTCAATATCCTACAAATCACATATAATCAGGTTTATTCTAATGAATCAGTGCAGCAGTATAAAAACAACCGGAGAAATATGGGTCACATTTACTGTAGGAACCAGCAGCGGCTCCATTTCTCTGACAAAAATAGCAGTGCATATGTAAAATGGATGAATGAGTGTTAAACTTTTTTTAGTGTGAGTGCACTCCAGCAGCTCTCCCTTAAGAGCCCAGCGACATAATGCTGTGAGCTGTCGGTGTGTTATCCTTCTGACCTTTAGACAGGCACACTCCGCTTGCAGTCCTCTGTGGATGCTACACTATCCTAGACTAAACCAGGAGTTAAATTTGGAGGAAGTGTCAGATGCTGGAGGTGGACTAAATCCCCAGCAGTGACCCGGCGAGGCTTCAGAGTCACCTTCTACAGAACAGAGCCGCTTTAACAAATATGCAACAACCTTGTAAAACCAGACAATGGGACTCATTCATGAAGCTTCTTACACTTCTACTTAAGCCTTACGTAGGAAGTTTTTTTGGCTTTCACAAATACATATATATGGACCCCAGGAAGAGTAGCTGTTCAATTTTATGACAGCAAATGGGGATCCAAATAAATAGGAGAAGAAAATATCCCAAGAACAGGGTGAAGCACTGATACGCATGCCTCAAGCCTGAAATTAAACAATGATTGTAGGCTACACAATATTAAAAATGATTTACTTAGTAGTAAAAAGTAGTAAAAATTTAATAAAATAAATTTAAATTTAATTTATTTAAATTTCATTTAATAAAATAATATAAATATAAATAATAAAATGTACTGTGCATAAACCCAAAACACACTTTACACTTTATATGAGTTTTAGGTTACAGACAGTTGGCCTCTGTCTCTAGAGCTTCAGTAAGCTTTGGTCTTATGCCTATACAGTATTGTTCTAAAATAATAGCAGTACAATGTGACTAAACAGAATAATCCAGGTTTTTAGTATATTTTTATTGCTAAATGGCAAACAAGTTACCAGTAGGTGCAGTAGATTCTCAGAAAACAAACAAGACCCAGCATTCATGATATGCACGCTCTTAAGGCTGAGCAATTGGGCAATTAGTTGAAAGGGGTGTGTCAAAAAATTCTCAATTTGTTTTCTGTACTGCTATTATTTTGAACAATACTGTAATACACGAGATTTGTGGCATGAGCAGGAGCAGGTGGCATCGGGTCCAATAATTTACAGGCTATCACAATTAACTCCTTTTTGTGCTTCTGCTCGTCTCCGGAGCGCACCCTCAATAAACTGTGATAAAAGCCATTGATAAAGACGTGAACCAGACACAGCTCTTTATTCAGACGAGGGAGGAGAAAACAGTTTCATTTGAGGTTGCTTCGTTGTACACATCGACATCACCTGACACTTTTTCTCAACAGATGAGTAGGCTTATAAACTTGTTAACGTTTCTGAAGTTTTTATTGCATTGGAAAACCCCCAATTGTTTTGCAGTAGCCTAAAAATGTCAGCTCTGTACTAGACCTCATTCAGGCTTTAAAATTTGTTTTACTCGGGACCCGAAGGGCGGGAGAGTTGAGGTTGGCTTCGGGCGGGAGTCGGACAGGACCGGGAAGAGGGAAGAGAGGCATTGGGAGCGGGCGGGACCGGGATTGAAAAGTCAGTCCCGTGCAAGTCTCTACTTCACGCAACGAAGAACACTTGATGCATCCCATATAGACCTTTCTTTCTTTTATGAGGTTTTGTATGAAAACAATGTCTACAACTCTGAATATATAATGTTCAAACAGCTGGGGAAAGAATGCGAACAGTCTAATGTTCCCTGTAGCAGTATACAGCTGTACCTCTACCATTTTCTTCTTATTAGAATATTAATGACATGTTTTGTTTTTTGGTGAGATGTAAGTGTCACTGTTCCATTCAAGTGTTGTTGTTCTAGAGTGAGACTGTTTTGAAACTGTTTTAAAAATGGAAAAGCCCTCTTTATGTTGCCTGGTATTTATAACAGTGTCCTGAAACCTAAATCAAAGCAGTTTCACTCTAGAACAACAACAACACCTGAATGGAACATTGACACTTTAACGACATCGGGAGTCACACTTCCCTTTAAGAGCCAACGACTATGAGACCAGAACAGCCTGGTCCAATCAGGTTTAGTTTCAGGTCAAACTCCTTCCTCTAGAGATAAAAGCTCAGCTCTCCTACCAGTTGATCTAAGAATTGATTAAGTCTTTTGGAATGAGAGAAAAAATGTGTTCACTTTGAAAACAGACCCCAGATGCTTTTCTTTAACTTGTTTTTAGAATAATAATATGTTTCTGCAGGTTATCTAGAAGCCACGCACTAGAATAAAAGCTTTCTGGAGGGAGTGAACTCTGCAGTTTTGTATGGAGCTAATACTTGTGTTGGAACCCACCACCACTGCAAACAAATGACATAATAAAACACTTTTATAACAATAACTGGGGCCACGGCTTCATTTTACTGAACTTCAGATATGATCCCATTGCTCACGCCCCTGGGTTTATTATCACTGCTCTTTCTCGCTCTGTATGTTTGTGGTTTAATGTGGCCTTTGTGGTGCTTTTACACAGGAGTGCACACAAATCATTTGTTGAGACTGTGGACAACAACAGGTCAATTTGGATTTCAAATGTCCGTCTCTTGTTTTGTATGGGGTTTTGAGGTTCTTGTTTTCAGTATTGTGTTATGGTGTGCGAGACGTTTGAGCGTTCCTTACCACGATGAGGTTCCACATGCGGGCCGCCTCAGCCACCAGAGTGGACACGGAGCTACAGCCGGGCATCAAGACGATTTTAATGGGCTCTGTGTACAGAAGGTCGTACAGCAGCTTGGTTGCCTCGCCTGGATCACACTGTGGACACAAGGTTAGACAGAACAACCGTCAGAGCCTTGAAAACACTGCTCCCAACGTGAAAGAGGTGAGCAAGAGACAATTTGCCTGTATATGGCTGGATATATAGGCAAATTGGGAGAACTGAAACAATACTTTTTTTAGTATTTGTAGTTATAAATTACGTCAGGCCTAAATTTTCAGATTTTCAGAGTCAGAATTTAGCGTAAACAGAATGAGAACATGGATCCATCATGCCTTGTTACCACTGTGCAGGCTGGTGGTGGTGGTGGTGTAATCTCCATCAACTGCAAGATGCTATTCTATAAATATGGGCCAACATTTCTAAAGAATGCTTTCAGCACCTTGTTGAATCAATGCCACGTAGAATTAAGGCAGTTCTGAAGGCAAAAGGCGGTCAAACACAGTATTAGTATGGTGTTCCTAATAATCCTTTAGATGAGTGTATATACTTTATACTTTGCTGGTATACGTAAATACATATGGAATATTGACTATTTTTCACATTATTTGGAAAGGTTTAAACCAACAGAATGGAAAGAAATATAGCAGTATACTTGTTGAATTCTCCTCTGACAAAATTGCTTTTAATATTAGCACAGTAAAACTGAGTGCAGTGTGAATAGCTGCGTTTATAAAGCACTTTCCCGTGCACACTGGCACTCAAAGCTCTTTACATAAAGCGTCTATTCACCCATTCAGACTAGCACTTTCCCATTCATTCACCTGCGTCGCAGACACAGGTGAACCTGCTCTACCCCCAGCCATTGTCACCTGATCTAAGGCTTTGATTTTTAAATTCCTTGACCATATCATAGCTAGAACATTTATTACAGCTTCACTTGTATTGAGTTAGAGTTATTATAGGGGTCCTGATAGGAAAGTTACACAAACAGAAATGATGCAAGGCAAAAGCAAACTGCAAAACATAATAACAAATCAGGAAAAGTCCTAAAGCAGGTTATTGTCAGTCTGTTGGCACTGCCCCTGAATTCTGATTGGCTGGATGTTTATACAATTCCATTCAGAGATTAATCTGAGCCTGCTGGAAATAGGTTAACAGGCTAACAAAATGCAAAGTAAATATCCACCCATCCATTCATATTCTACCGCTTATCCGGGGCCGGGTCGCGGCAGCAGCAGAGACGCCCAGACTTCCCTCTCCCCAGACACTTCCTCCAGCTCTTCTGGGGGAATACCGAGGTGTTCCCAGGCCAGCCAAGAGACATAGTCCCTCCAGCATGTCCTAGGTCTTACCCGGGGTCTCCTCCTGGTGGGACATGCCCAAAACACCTCCCTAGGGAGGCGTCCAGGAGGCATCCGAAACAGATGCCCGAGCCACCTCAGCTGGCTCCTCTCGATGTGGATGAGCAGCGGCTCCTCCCGAGTGACCGAGCTCCTCACCTTATCTCTAAGGGAGCACTCCGCCACTCTGCGGAGAATGCTCATTTCGGCCGCTTGTATCCGGGATCTTGTTCCTTTCGGGCATGACCCAAAGCTCATGACCATAGATTAGAGTAGGAACGTAGATTGACCGGTAAATCGAGAGCTTTGCCTTACAGCTCAGTTCCTTCTTCACCACGACAGACCGGTACATCGACCGCATCACTGCAGAAGCTGCACCGATCCGTCTGTCAATCTCACGTTCCCTCCTTCCCTCACTCGTGAACAAGACCCCAAGATACTTGAACTCTTCCACTTGAGGCAGGATCTCTCCACCAACCTGAAGGGGACAAGCCACCCCTTTCCAACTGAGAACCATGGTCTCAGACTTGGAGGTGCTCATCCCAGCCGCTTCACACTCGGCTGCAAACCGCCCCAGTGCACACTGAAGGTCCTGGCTTGATGGAGCCAACAGGACCACATCATCTGCAAAAAGCAGAGACGAGATCCTGTGGTCCCCAAACCAGACTCCCTCCATCCCCTGGCTGCGCCTAGAAATCCTGTTCATAAAGATAATGAAAAGGACCGGTGACAAAGGGCAGCCCTGCCGGAGTCCAACATGCACTGGGAACAGGTCTGACTTACTGCCGGCAATGCGAACCAAGCTCCTGCTCCAGACGTACAGGGACCGGACAGCCCTTAGCAAAGGGCCCCGGACCCCATACTCCCAGAGCACCCCCCACAGGACGCCACGAGGGACACAGTCGAATGCCTTCTCCAGATCCACAAAAAACATGTGGACTGGTTGGGCAAACTTCCATAAACCCCCCAGCACCCAGGAGAGGGTATAGAGCTGGTCCAGTGTCACACGACCGGGACAAAAAAAACGCATTGTTCCTACTGAATCCGAGGTTCAACTATCGGCCGCATTCTCCTCTCCAGTACACTGGCATAGACTTTCCCAGGGAGGCTGAGGAGTGTGATCCCTCTGTAGTTGGAACACACCCTCCGGTCCCCCTTCTTGAAAAGAGGGACCACCACCCCGGTCTGCCAGTCCAGAGGTACTGTCCCCGACCGCCACTCGATGTTGTAGAGGCGTGTCAACCAAGACTAACCCTAACATCCAGAGACTTGAGGTACTCAGGGCGTATCTCATCCACCCCCGGCGCCTTGCTACCGAGGAGCTTCCCAACTACCTCAGTGACTTCGGCCTGGGTGATGGACGAGTCCACCTCCGAGCTCTCAGCCTCTGCTTCCTCAGTGGAAGACGTGTCGGTGGGGTTGAGGAGATCCTCGAAGTATTCCTTCCACCGTCCAACAATATCCCCAGTTGAAGTCAGGCACCGGAGACTTTACGGCCACAGCTTCGAGTGGCCGCATCGACAATGGAGGTGGAGAACATGGTCCACTCGGACTCAATGTCTCCAACCTCCCTCGGGATCTGGTCGAAGCTCTGCCGGAGGTGGGAGTTAAAGATCTTTCTGACAGGGGGCTCTGCCAAACGTTCCCAACAGACCCTCACAGTACGTTTGCGCCTGCCGAGTCTGTCCAGCTTTCTCCCCCGCCATCTGATCCAACTCACCACCAGGTGGTGATCAGTTGACAGCTCCGCCCCTCTCTTCAACCGAGTGTCCAAGACATACGGCCGGAGGTCAGATGAAACAACTACAAAGTCAATCATCGATCTCCGGCCTATGGTGTCCTGGTGCCACGTGCACTGATGGACACCCTTATGCTTGAACATGGTGTTCGTTATGGACAAACTGTTGCTAGCACAGAAGTCCAATAACAGAACACCGCTCGGGTTCAGATCAGACGGGCCATTCCTCCCAATCACGCCCCTCCAGGTGTCACTGTTGCTGCCCATGTGAGGGTCGTCGAGGCCTCTTCCTTCGACTGCCACCCAATCCACTTTGCACCGGCCCCTTACGGTTCCTCCCGCAGGTGGTGGGCCCACGGGAGGTCGGCCCCACGTGCAAAGTAAATAACTAAGATGAATAAAACTAATTGCAAAACACAAAGAAAAAAAGAAAAAAAATAACACAAAGAGAAAAGCTAAACCATTGCAAAATTCAAATACAAATTGAGAAACAGAAAGTCAAAATACGGAAAAGGTCTTACCTTCATGTTTGTTTGTGATTGGACAAGGGGAGTTGGGGGATTGAGTTATGGTTATAAGCCTACCTGAGCTTTACAGAAAAGATTAAGACCTTTGGAACAGCACATTACATACTTACACCTTGCCTCGTATGAATGTGTAAGAATGTTGAGTGAATGTATGTGGTGATGGTCGGAGAGGCCGTAGGCGCAGAATGGCTGCCATGTCTCTGTCAGTCTTACCCCAGGGAATCTGTGGCTACAGTTGTAGCTTACCATCACCAGTATGACTGTGTATGAATGAATAATGGATGGCCTGTAAGCGATTTGAGTCCCTTGGTCCCTCGGGAGAAAAGCGCAATATAAATCCAATCCATTATTATTAATATTATTATTATACTATAAAAGTAGCTGGAGTCTAAAGGTATTCTGACATTACAGATAAACACTATATCACCTGACCATTGTATTGACATGTACCAGTCTACTCACCTGGATACCACCATTGTGCTAGTTGTGTTATATAGTCTGAACATAAATGTCATCTCCGTAAACACCTTCACCAGTTCCAACACTAACTCCCAGCGACTGACACAAGCTTCATTTGGGAGGTGATTAAAAGGTGCTGGGCTGTGTTTCCTTCTGAATTCAGGTGAACGTGTATCTGCACATGGCTTGGATGTGGGCTGTGAGGGGGTGAGGGAGGGAGAGTGAGGGATGGGTCTAGGTGAGGCACGTTCCAAGGTGACCCCCGAGCTGAATCCCTGTCAGGAGTGTCTGGGGAGCCAGACACAGCATTTATCTGTGCGTGCATGCCGGGGAGAATAAAAAACATTTATCTAACAGTCGGCCGCCATTATCTTGATCTGCACATTATAAATGGGACTCCCTGCCTTTCTACTCAATGAAAAATCAATAATCCATTTAAATGATAATGGTGAGATGGCCATTGGTCATTCAACAGCAGGTCACCTGTTCATGAATGTACTGATGTAATGAGATTGATTATTTTTATTTGGCAGGTTTTAATGTGTCTGTATGGCACACTGATATATTTGTACTATTCAACACTAGCTTGAAATCAAGCTGTTTAATAATTATGTCCCGGAAATCAATCTTGCCTTTACATTCAGCACATGTGGTTGATTTGAATGCGGCTAATGTAGGCAGGAAACACATGCAGCACAACTACACACTACACACATAAATGCATAAAATGCATTTATTAGTGTTAAATTGTTGAATAAGTTTTATTCAATATGTTCATTCCTTATGGTCTATTCTGAACCCTTTCTCTTATTTATACAGCAATCTGTAAACACATAGCCTAAAGACAAATCCATTCCTCTAGGTTTTGTTCAAAAATCAATAAGTGTTTTCAGTAAAAAGCTGTTTATGCTGCAAATATGAAAGCCCCAGGATACAATGTTACACTCACAATGGTGCATTTAGAGTTGTGTTTCTATTGGCAACATGTATAATTACATGAAAAATAGTGATTTATAGAGAATGTATGATTTGGAGCATAAGAGATGTGCGTTTACAACCTGAACATAAGAGTATATGGTGTAGTTTGTGTGAATTCAAATCAATCTGACACATTAAGTTTTCAGTAGAACAGCAAGTCTGTAAATCATGAAATGAGAGGTGGCAGCACTATCATTATTCAAAACATGATACAAGCAAAGCTACAAAACTCTTTAAACTGTAATTACAAAATTCTCCAATTTCTAGAACTTCACTGCAAGACACGATGTGGCACAAGCTCAGATTTTTTTTCTCAGATAGAACCTCATCCATTTAACGAGACACCATGTCATTTTTTATCTTGGTTTCCAAAATGAAAACGTAAGATGGAGTTAGATTTACAGACTGACTCTTTGTCATATCAGGTATTAGTTTGGAGACTTTGGTTGAAGCAGTGGAGCACCAGACAAACAACTGAACAACATGGACCATCCCCTGCACTGGGCTTTTGAACAACAGAGAGCAGCCAGTGGATGTCTGAGATCAATGAGCTGCAGGACAGAACAACAACTCCTTCATCTGACGTTAAAAACTTCACACTTGATCCCAAAGGTCATACATGTTTATTTTATTCTATTTACACGTATTCAGATATATGACCCTCTCATTTCCTCCAAATTAAGTGGCATATTTGCTGTAACCTTGTGTTGCAGCTCTGAAGATTTGTGACTTAACAAACTCACAATAATCCATCTTGAACTGCTCCAAGCAAAGTATTCATGGTCCAAACCCTGGCCTTACCGGCTCGTTGTGTCCAATGGTGTAGCAGCACTGACAGGTCTGGGTGTGTTTTAGGTTTGAAGATGTAGACATTGTTTTACCGTAACATAAACAACATGGAGCTGCTCTGATTGGATAAAACTGAGGTTGATAAATCCAATCACCAACCAGGTATTCATTTAAAGTACTTGCCCTTTTGCAAACCCTTTCAACATGGAGCCCTCCCAGATGGGGATGTGAAGCAGACTATGTTCTGTGGAGCAGTTCTGTCCGGCAGAGTCAGGTTACATGATACATGTGGATATGTTTCATCTGTTATCACCTAAGTGGCTATTTATTTAGTTTTTTTAAGGCTTTTTAGGCTTTATTCAGTGTAGACAAATGGTGAAAGAGAAGGGAAGGAAACTGAGCAATTGGACCTGAGCAGGAATAAATCTGAGGTCGAGTATGTGCTGTACCAGGTGAACCAACGAGGTGCCCCATTTTACAATTTTAACAGAAAAAAATATCAGTATATACTAGGGCTGCACAATATATTGCAAATGTATTGTTTTTGCAATATTATTGTTACTGCAATGTTCCAAAAGAATGACTTGTTATCGTGATCTATGTAATGGACGTTTGTCAAAATCATATTTCAAACAGAGCCTTAATTAAACTGTGCATCATTCCTACATTTAGTCCTAGTTTTGACCTGTTTAGTCTTGATTTAGTTGAGTGGACATTAGTCCAGAGCCTTGTATTTCTTTCTATAGTCTAAATCAAAATGAATATATTTAACATGGTGCATGTATTTTTTTTTTTTTTTATATTGCCCTAGTATTGACCTGGTAATATAACATAATATGAAATTACTACAAACAACAGCAACTTGAACCAATTGCACCTTTTTGGCTTTATTGCGATTTTTTTCATCCCTATCCCTATTGCTGTAACACTGCAAACAAACAGACTTTGAGTACTGCTTTATTACTGGTACTATCAAGTATTCTAATTCTGCCATTATCCTTCAAATAGACAGTAATACAATTTGAATGCCATCTCTTATTGCATAAAGATATGTGAGTGTTTGTTATAGGGTGTTTTTCTGACTGCGTAAACCTGGAGGCGGCTCAGAACCCTGCTTGACGCCTGCCCTTTCTACCAGCTTTGAACAGAAAGAGAGGCCGAGCTGCAGCTGAGCACATCAACTCACCTCGTCTGGTCTGACACTAAACATGCTCACAGATCAGCAGCTACATGTTGATATTAAAATTTGATACTGAAACAGGAGTGCGACTTTCCTGCCTGGCTGAATTCTGTTGTCCATGGAATGCGCACTTTTTTGTTCTGGGTCTAATTGTGAGCTAAGACTGAGTTTGTTTGTGATTGTCTGTATTTATTGACGTTGTGACAACGGGGGGTTTTCTCTGGTAGACAGCATTTACTGTAATAAATGTGTTGGCTCTAATTTTACAGTTTAACTGCAGAAATAAGATAATCAGACTGGAGCAGGACACATGAAGACATTTATTATTATAAACAGCTTCAAACATACTGTTTAAGACATGATTGAAATCACTATAACACTCTTTCGGAAATGGACAGGAGTCTTCTGTTAATTAAAAAGGGCCATACAAAATGTAATGAAACATAATCTACACATTTGATATGTTTTTAAACCTGACCAAATATGTGTTTTCCGCCTCCATTTGCTCTTCTTTGTGTCTTTAATTGACTGTGACTTCCTGCATTTGGTCCGAAAGTCTAAACTATTGACAAAGGCACTTTCACACTACGAACAAATCTTGGTTCAGTTTGGTCCGGACCGAGACCATCTTTTTCTGTGAGCATACTACTGCGGTTTGAGATTATCTTTCTGTGATTTCACTCACTTTCACACAGATATACTCTGCTCGTTCTTGAAACTGTTTGTTTTTCATTAGCAACATTAGCGCTAACAGTGTGTTTTTACTGTATTCGCTCGGTTTACAGTCATTTACAGCTTCTGTTTTTGTATCCAACTGCTGTTGATGTATCCTGTATCCTCCACTGGACAGAATGTGGACCATCAGAGGAACATAAAGGGAGAAAGAAGCCGCAACAGGTAAATCTAATTCCTTGTACAAAACATTTGACTTTAATTTCCCTGTCAGTGTTGCGCTCAAGTTTGGTTTCTTTCTGCGTGAACATAGGAGAAGAAAATGCTTTATTAGAATTAGAGAAGAGACATTTTACAGAAATAATAAAAACCAATACAATTAAAGTGTAACACACAGGTTGTTGCACTCAGTGGTTTTGTTTGGTTACTTTACTGATGTGATGAGAAATGCCGTGAGACATGAGGCCAACGCACCTGCGAGGAGCCAGTGCAGTCTGATTGGCCATCGTCAGAGCTGGCATTTGATTGGTCAGTTTCACAAAGCTCCGAGTGCGAGCAGAAACATTACAAGTGGACATGAATGTGAGGATCTAAACGCAAAAGCATAACTAGGAAAGCAAGCCTGTAATTCTAAATGTGAGCACAATTTCAAGTAAATCTTCGCGTAAATCTGTGAACAAACAGTTTTGTGTAAGAGTGAGTGACATCACTGAAAAAAAAGCTGGCAAGCTCTCGAAAAAAGATAGAATATTTTTTTCATTTTTTCATTTTTTAACAACCCAGAAAAAATTATTTTTCTGCTTTAGAAATGGTCCTGGTTTAGATATTATTGTACTTAAGTGTTTTTTTTTTTTAGCTTGATTTGAAGATTATTCTTTTGCACTAATATGTAAATCTGGCCCCTATAGTCTTTTACCTACTATAGTCCTGGGGTTAATACCAGTTTCTTTTCTGGTTTAATCCTAGTTAAGATTAGACTAAATGCCGACTTGAAATAAGATTCTCTTGCTTTATAGCTTTGGTAAATTTCTAGGTTAAAGCTTGGTGTAGTCCTGATCTAATCGTGTTCTTGCCTGAAAAGTTCCCATACAAAACATAAATTGTTTGTTAGTGGTATTTAAAAAAAACTGACATACCAGGCATCGGGTCACCACAAAGGTTGAAGGTCATTTTATTCAGAACCATTCACATTTAACACTTCTCTGCAGCACTGTAGAAAAATCAAGGTCTGTTTTCCAACAATTACCAACAAAGCTGACAGAAGGTCATTTCAAAGGGCACTTTATTTACAGCCATTAACATTTACAACAGCTCACAATATCCTGCCCCGGTGTTTGCCAACATCACTATGTGCCACGATTCAACCTGGATACATGCCAGATTAGGCTGGACAAACAAAACACGAGACTTTACATCAGAGTGGAAGAGAAGGCACAGTTTCTGCCCTGATAACCGCTACATTACTGTTGTCCGTGGAGCGTGGCTCTTTGCGTCTGACTGCACTGTTATCTCAGCAGCGTTTTATCTGAGCGGACAGCCACTGCAAATCGTAGAACAGGGAGGGCTGGCTTTGTCACAGTGAGATATTTATGGCTCATTCCTGCATCATCAAACTGTTGAACAGAAGTGGACTTATCTCATTCTTTAGCTGAAGATTTAGCATCACATACTTTGTCTTTAAGAAATTAAATAACATTGTGGAATAATGTCTTCATCGTGGTTTTATTCATGTAATTCTACTGGAATATGATGATAGGCCAGGCTTTGTTGTCTTTGGTTTAGCCCTGGCTTGTTTTTGGTCATCATAAAGATACATGGTTCCTTTAAGAGTAAGGAGAAGAAAATCCTCAGAAACCTCAGCAGTGGAAGTAGCCAGGGGAAGTTTCACCGACCTCCAGCTGCCTAATATCTCTCAAATGCTAATTAGACTTCAACTTTTATAATTGGTCCATAAATATAGATGCACTTTATAGGAAAGGGCAACGCTAGCTATATTTTCTATGAAAGCCTTGATCTGAAAAACGAGAGGGCGGGTTCAACTATAGATTAGAGTTTAGAGACCCTGGTTGAAGAAGTGGCGCAACAGACACACAACAGGACGGTTGCTATACTGAACAACATGGACCATCCCCTGCATTGGGCTTTTGAACAACAGTGAGCAGCCACTGGACGTCTGAGATCAGTGAGCTGCAGGACAGAACACCACAAGAACTCCTTCTTCCCGACTGCAATTAGATTGTAGAAATAATCCCTAATATATGGCAAATGAACAATTTTGATTGAACTAAATCAACTAATTTCAAGAGACTAACAACTAAATTTCCCCTTGGGGATTCATAAAGTTATTTTTATAAATTGATTTTTGAATATATTTTCAAGCCCAAAATTATTCATACCCTTGGAAAATTTTGAGTTAAAATTACTTTTATTCAACCAGCAAGCTTTTTCTTGGTTAGAAATGACACAGACATCTTCCAGAAGATAATAAGACAATGTACAAGAGGCTTTGTTGTGGAAATAAATATTTCTCAGCTTGTATTTACATTTGAACAAAAAGTTGCATGTCCAAAATGATTCATACCCTTTTCCAACTGTCACAGTCCATGGGCGAATCCAAAGTTCTAAACCATTCCAAATAGTCCAAGCTGTTCTAAAGCATCCCAATTACCTGGATTCATTGGGAAAAGCTGTTTTAATGAACTCAACAGGTGAAAAACAGCATCTGTCTGATGTTGGTTTGTGGACAGTCATGACTAAGACAAAGGAGCTCAGTGAAGACCATTGGGACTGCTCACAAGTAAGGAAAGGGCTAGAAGGCCAGTTCTAAATGTTTTCAAGTTCCAGTGGCTACAGTGCAATGTATTATTAAAAAAATACAAGTCGTCTTACACTGTAGAAAATCTCAAAGGACGTGGTCGGAAGCCAAAGTGACACCATTGCTGGCCAGGAGGATAGTGAGAGGTGAAAAAGAGTTCAAGGATCACCACCAAGACCATCCTGGTGAACCTGGGCTCTGCTGGTGGCGGAGACCCTCCAACCTGAAAGAGCTGGAGGTTATCACTAAAGATGAATGGATTGGATGAATGGATGAATTTCGTTCTTCTTTCCTTACTCCTAACTTCTCATGGCGACTAGGAAGTATATAGCTTGAACATTGCTGAGAAGTTTAGGGTTCTAAGTTCTTTGACTTATTTGGATTAAGCCCTCATTTGTACGGTTTAGTTCTGGATTGGTCAGGTTTTTTTGGCTGCCTCTTTTGTGTAGACTGTTTTTCACTCTGCACATCATTTTTTTCCCACATCCACGCCAGCTTGTCAGTGCTGCATTACGTTTTCGTGTGGATTTCCATGTGCTTCAGGAGGTTAGACAGGTTAGCTGTTCAGCATAAGTTTGAAAGTTTTCCATGGGGATCTACTTTGATGGGAGGTTACATAAATGTTGCCGTACTAACCCCCCCTATCAAGCTCTGATTGTTGTATTTACATTACGGTATGCTATTAATAGGGCTAATAATAGGGCTGATACAACATGCAAACTTGGACTGAAATACAATTGCAATACCTATAACACATTTAAATCTACTGCTCTAGTAAATGCCAAAGTAAGAAATACAAAACTTCCACTTGCACTGGTGACTATTTCAGGAGTGAGTGTACAATTGTGATTACAATCAGCAGAACAAACCTAACAGAACATGCTTAATGACTTGCTGTGGTGGAAAAGAAAGAAACTTCTGACTGAACTTTAAAGTATGAGTCATAATTACAATAACTGCAAACTTAAAAAGTCATTTCACAGAAGAGTAAAAAAGGACCGCCGCTTGCAGTTTCACATAAAACCCTCCAATTTAAAGCATAAAGCTCTTAAAATGGGGCTTTTGGGGCTGTGGGGATAAAGTATATTCATGTTCAAGTTCAACAGTCTGGCTTTAGAGCAGAATCATGTATTTAAAAAAGCACATCCTCTGAACTGCTTTTTAGAGATGACTTCAATACATTAGCTGACAAACACAGAATAAGGACACTGCTAAGGTCATTTAGAGACATTAACATACAGTTTCCTGCTGCAGTGTTTGCTAACATCAATATCTTCCAGGAGCTGGCGTGAAGCTGTTCCCTAGCAACAAGTGTCTAAAAACAGCAAGGGAGCATCGTGGTGCGAGCACAGAGATCTGCTGTGGCAGGCTGTTCTATCTCCTGATCAACCTAACGACACTGAGTCAACAGGCTTTGGAGGAGCACAGTCTTATTCTTCGTCCCTGAATCAAATAAATTGGTTTGTAAAGCGGGGCCACAGTAATCCGCAGCCTCGTTCCTCGCAGCAGAATTATTGATTAACCCTGGCACTCGGGGGAAATCACCAACACATTCAAATGAGATACTGTAGCGGCTAACTCTTCCCCCCCTTACGGTCCCCTCTTTGTGAAGCGGTAGAACCACTGGGACCGCCCTTCAACTTTCTGCACCGCAGCGCCCGGACACACGTTTAATCATATTCTCCCAAATCTATAGAAAGAATGGAGAAAGGGGCTTCAACTCTTGATGACACAGACAGTTTTCTTTTATCTCTAAGGCAACCTGGGGCTGCCTTGAAATCAGCGGAACATCCATAAGAACAAAAAAATTATGAATTGACTTAAATGAAAGAATGTGCCTCATTCTTGTGTCTTGCCACATGTTATCATTGCGATCAGCTCAAACCAAGTAAATATGAAGGTAAACTATATTCAAAAATAACAAAGACAATGTCCCAATCTCCTCCCTGTTTATGTCCCTAATGGTCTCCACAGCTAGCTTAAAAACATTTGTTTTTGGAAAACTTTTGAGGAGGTTAAAAGTAAAGGAGTTTCTTCAAGACTTAATTAACAAGAAATGGTGTTGCAAATCAAAGTGGGGAAGTCAACCAAGTTTTACTTAGTTAGTTAACCTAATAAATAGTCAACCTGGACTTATGCAGAAATCATATCACCTTATGGACTCTGTTATTATAATCCTGCAGTTTAAATCTGTGGACTTAATTACATTCATTACTTGCAGCTAAATTACCAACTAAGTGAAAGCGTCACATGAAGCTACGGACCGGGCTTGTGTAAAGAGGCTCAAAAGCAAACATCACCCCCGGACAAAACTATAGCCAGCATGACATCTGTTTCCACTGAGAGTGACCCACTCATTCATCTGACGAAGGCAGCTCAGGTGAGTGCTTATAACGACCAATGATTGTATAAATTACTAAGATATTATGGTATTAAACTACAAACCCGATTCCAAACAATTTGGACCACTGTACAAATTCTGAATAAAAACAGAATGCAATGATGTGGAAGTTTCAAATTTCAATATTTTAGAATACAACATAGATAACATATCAAAATAAAATGTTTAAAATGAGATTAAAATTATAATTTTAAGGGAAAAATACATTTATTTTAAATTCTATGGCATCAACACGACTCAAAAAAGTTGGGACAAGGCCATGTTTACCTCTGTTTGGCATTCCCTCTTCTTTTTATAACAGTCTGCAAACGTTTGGGACTGAGGAGACAAGTTGCTCAAGTTTAGGAACGTTGTCCCATTCTTGTCTGATACAGGCTTCTAGTTGCTCAACTGTCTTAGGTTTTCTTTGTCGCATCTTCCTCTTTATGATGCACCAAATGTTTTCACTGGGTGAAAGATCTGGCCATTTCAGAACCAGATCCTTCTTCTACGCAGCCATGATGTTGTAATTGATGCAGGATGTGGTCATTGTCATGTTGGAAAATGCAAGGCCTTCCCTGAAAGAGACAACATCTGGAGGGGAGCATATGTTGTTCTAGAACTTGGATACAACATTGATGGAGCCTTTCCAGATGTGTAAGCTGCCCATGCCACACGCACTCATACAACTCCATACCATCAGAGAGGCAGGCTTCTGAACTGAGCTCAGAACAACTTGGGTTGTCCTTGTCCTCTTTAGTCCAGATGACATGGTGTCCCAGTTTTCCAAAAAGCAAATTTTGATTTGTCTGACCTCAGAACAGTTTTCCACTTTGCCACAGTCCGTTTTAAATGAGCCTTGGCTCCAGAGAAAACACCTGCACTTCTGGATCATGTTTAGATATGGCTTCTTTTTGGACCTGTAGAGTTTTAGCTGGATACGGTGGATTGTATTCACCGACAATGTTTTCTGGAAGTATTCCTGAGCCCATGTTGTGATTTCCATTATAGTAACATTCCTGTTTGTGATGCAGTGTCGTCTAAGGGCCCAAAGATCACGGGCATCCAGTCTGGTTTTCCGGCCTTAACCCTTACGCACAGAGATTGTTCCAGATTCTCTGTAGATGACGATCACTTTAAACACTTTGCAATTTTTCTCTGAGAAACTCCTTTCTAATATTGCTCCACTATTTTTCACTGCAGCTTTGAGGGAATGTCCATCTTGACTTTTGAGAGACACTGCCGCTCTGAGAGGCTCTTTTTAGACCCAAGCATGTTGCCAATTGACCTAATCAGTTGCAACTTGGTCCTCCGGCTGTTCCTTACGGTATTACGGTATTGTTCAAAATAATAGCAGTACAATGCTATTATTTTGAACAATACCGTAATAAACCAGAATAATTCAGGTTTTTAGTATATTTTGTATTGCTAAATGAATAATAATGATAATAATGGATTGGCTTTATATTGCGCTTTTCACTCAAGGGACGAAGGGACTCAAAGCGCTTACAGGCCGTCCATTATTAATTCATACACAGTCACACACTGGGGCAGACTGACAGAGACGTGGCAGCCATTCAGCGCCTACGGCCTCTCTGACCATCACCAAATACATTCACTCAACATTCTTACACATTCATACGAGGCAAGGTGGGTTAAGCGTCTTGCCCAAGGACACAACGACAGTATGAATTGTGGGGAGAGCGGGAATCAAACCGCCTACCTTCCGGTTGAAAGACAACTGCTCTACCACTGAGCCACTGCCGCCAAATGGCAAACAAATTGCACAGCCTTAAGAGCGTGCATATCATGAATGCTGGGTCTTGTTTGTTTTCTGAGAGTCTACTGCACCTACTGGTAACTTGTTTGCCACTTAGCAATAAAAATATACTAAAAACCTTGATTATTCTGGTTAGTCACATTGTACTGCTATTATTGTGAACAATACTGTATATACATTTAACTTTCCCGGCCTCTTATTGCTACCTGTCCCAACTTTTTTTTTTCTCATGAAATCAAAATGTCTCACTTTCAACATTTGATATGTAATGTATATTATATTGTGAATAAAATATAAGTTTATGAGATTTGTAAATGATTGCATTCATTTTTTATTCACAATTTGTACGGTGTCCCAACTTTTTTGGAATCAGGTTTGTATAACAAGATTTCACAATAAAGGGTTTTTAACTCTCAAGAGAACTTCTAAACTCCCTCTTAAGATGAATAGCCCTCCTTTCGCTGTCCCTTAAGCTCAGAACATCTCTGTAACATCTCATGCTTTTGATTTGTGTTTGGCTGAAGTATTGTCATGCTCCACTTGTAATGAGCAGTAAATGCTTAACATATTAATAATTAGGGCTGTGAATCGATAAATAAATAAAAACGTATTAATTGCAGTTCTGGTTGTAATTAATCGTGATTAATCAAACAACTTGTCAACTTTTAATAAAAACAGACTCAGAAGGTAATTAACTTTAATCATTTAACTTGACCATATTTTTTTCTGTTGTATAGAATGTAAATTGTAATAGAAACATTGTATCCACCTCATTAAGTACAATGTAACACACTGTGTAACAAACTGTAATAACATGTAACTACAAAGTTCATACATAATGACATTATGTGAAATTGATCATTTTTATAAAATTTATAGAAAAGTATAAATTTGAATGTTTATACAGACTTCAAAATTAAACCCAGTCTATGAATGCAAAAAATATTTTACAAATAACTTAAATGGTAAATGGTGTGCATTTATACAGCGCTTCTTTGTACCTGGCTGTACCAAAGCACTTTACATGATGCTTCCATTCACCCCTGGGGCAGACAGAGTGCGTATCATTACCAATACATGCACTTTGTGAAGGCCTTCTGATTGTTCACTTCCCTCCCCAGGTTCAGATTGGAAGTGATGAAAAACCTCTGTGATTCCTTAACTTAAGTTCAGTTTAGTTTAATACCAGATCACATGTAAAGTTGACATGACCAATGGGCTGGCAACAGAACATTCACCAGAGTGCTTCTCCTGCCATCAGCCCCGAAAATCATCCGTGCACTATGTTTTATATCACTCTACGCTACACTCCTAGCTCCCTCTCAGGAGATGTACTCCTTTTCCTTTTATTTAACCACTGCTCCCCTCTTCATCAGTAGCTGTGCTGCTGCTCTTCCCTGTCATTTGGACAGCACGTCGTTTTTATCCCTGGGTGCGATTCTTCAGAGAAAACATGTGTGCTTATTGCTGTGTAAGCATTCAAAAGTCAAATCACACATATGACTTTACTCTTTTCCAGGACACCATCCGGTAACCTCTTAAAGCAAAATTGTCCATTTAGCAGAGTGTCTTTTTGTTTCCCATCGCTAGCTCATGTGTGCAGCTTTGTTAGCCACAGGAAATGAGGTGCAGCGGTGTGGAGAAGGTGTTCTAAGTGCGTTTAACGCACTAAACTCAGACAATTTATTGTTTAATTGTTAAAGCTATTATTAAAGTTAACTCGTAAATTTGACTAATAATAATAATAATAATAATGAAGTCAGTGGTGATGATGGCTGTTGAACACAGTTAATTTTTGTGTATAAAACAGTTTTTGTTGGTGATGAGCGTGTGCGATGTGAGTGAGCGTTCTTGTTGCTGATCAGCTGTTGTTTTCTGTTGTGTATTGTTGTGCAGAGCAGTATGTGTGTGCGTTTGCAGCAGTGCCTTTCAAACTAGTTTGACACACAAAGCGTCTCCTTCTGAGACCTCTTACAGTCTGTGTGCGAGTGTGAAGGCCGAGGTCAGATGGGCACGATTCACCACTGCTTGGCAGAGCAGCATAGATGAACCTAAAGGTCTGTGATCAACTGCGCCTTTGGCCTGAACTTTATTCTATTTGGCTGAGTGCGCTCAATATGGCCTCCAATCATTGCGCCGCCCATCTGCTCCTGTTTGTGCAATCATAGCAGGTGCATGATCTTGCCTCTTTGCCAAATTTGTGTTTGTTTGAACTCCAGTTGTCTTGGTTACTGTTGTCATGCCAACATCCCCCCCCTCCCTCGTCTTCCCCCCTTATCCTCTCCTTGTGCTTTTGAAGTGGGGATCCAATGCAGAGCAGCTCACACCAATTGCAGAGATAAAGCCTGCCATGGCACCTTCAACTGTTTGTGTTGGTATGAGTCTCACACTGCAGCTCGAGTGAAAAGAAGCACACTCAAAAATAATAATCTGCACTTGAAAAAGAATATCTAAGAGCTTGTAGGCTTTGTCAGACAAATATGGATATGGAAATGATGCTCAGTGACAGGTGTAGTGCTATTAATATAGCATAAACAGCACCTGACTGATACTGAGGGGAAAACATCTGATTAGATGATAGATATAATTTTTTGTTAGGCTCAGTGTGCAAAGAATGGGCAGTCTGGAGCCCAGTTATTAATTCAAAATGATGCAACACCTCATAACAGAAATAGTTTGATTTTGAAGAGCCTAATTCTGCTGCAAGAATGGCACTTGTTAGAGCAATATCCGTCCCTTGTTTAGCAGTACAGTAAAGTATTGTGCCCGAGCTTTTATGTATGTATGCGTCCCTGTCGCTTTGAGTCAGCCCGTGACAGCTGCTGCTCCGCGCACACGCAGTTTGTTTGTCAGATAATATGCTGTCATGAGTCATGTTGCTTTCAAAGTGTGCATTATCAAAGCACTGATTACAGCCTTCTCTAATAGACGACAACAGACCGAAATCACCGTTTAACCTCCAAACGAGCACCATTGTGGCATGTTTGTGCTTGGAATGATACCCACTGAGAATAAGAGGAGGGAGCAAGTGTACGGACGGTTCTTAAATGTTTACATTGTCCGCAAATGTGACTTGAAATGTGTCGGAATGCTTTGTGAGTCCCATAGGTTCTTATTTATTCACCGTCAAACATCTACTGGCTGTCAAACAGTCTAATTCACTACAGAGGCTGGCAAACACGCTGGAAATGGTGTAATTGTAAGTGCATCACAAGCTACACAGTAACAAGAGTAAGTGTTGATCAATGCAGTTACATGCTAGTAAAGAAATACAGATTATTGTCATAGTCCGATTAAAACCTAAATTTTAACATCCATGTGAATGTCTTTGTCCAAATGGGGCGGGGTCATTGGAATTTCTCTAAATCGGAATAAGACAACCAGATAATGTTACGGCTTACTCGAGCTAAGGTGAGACAGAGACACAGAGTAACACATGTAAACAAATAAGTAAAACATTAACATCAGCACATACTGAAATCACATGTAACTACATAGTTACATGTACATACATATCCTAACCCTACCTACAATATGTAAGTACACATAATTCCATTATGTATGTATGTATGGAGTTACACGGTGTGTTACATTGTACTTAATGAAGTAGATACAATGTATCAAGTGTAGTGTAAAATAAAGTGCCACCAAAAAGGACAAGGACTGTTTTATGTTAATATGACAGGATCAAAGACGGCCAAATTCACAGCTGTACAACCAAAGACTGACTGGAACAAATAAATAAAATACTGCTACTACACATATCAAATAGTGTAGCTGTCCTTCGGCATCCATAAACAGGACACAGAGAGTTTCAGACGGGTGCTTCTTTCTTTATTTTGCTCGTAAAGAACGCCATTTACGTAGCACCATGAAACTACACAAAGAAAAAACAAAACCAATAGATATAACTATATATAAATATACAGAAATATACGATAAAGTTCACAGCTATAAAAGAAAACTAGAAGAAAAATAAACAAGGCAATGAATAAAGAGTTTGAAATTAATTAACAAGCAGAGCTCAGTACTAACATTTACGTACTAACATTTACGTACTAACATTTACGTATTAACATTTACGTACTAACATTTACGTACTAACATTTACGTATTAACATTTACGTACTAACATTTACGTACTAACATTTACGTACTAACATTTACGTATTAACATTTACGTACTAACATTTACGTACTAACATTTACGTACTAACATTTACGTACTAACGGGCGCATAATACCTTGAAGTTACCTACAAACGTAACATACATCAACAAAACATAAAAACAAAACCAATAGATATAACTATATATAAATAAACTGAAATATACGATAAAGTTCACAGCTATAAAAGAAAACTAGAAGAAAAATAAACAAGGCAATGAATAAAGAGTTTGAAACAACTAATTAACAAGCAGAGCTCAGTACTAACATTTACGTACTAACATTTAAGTACTAACATTTACGTACTAACATTTACGTATTAACATTTACGTACTAACATTTACGTATTAACATTTACGTATTAACATTTACGTACTAACATTTACGTACTAACATTTACGTACTAACATTTACGTATTAACATTTACGTACTAACATTTACGTATTAACATTTACGTATTAACATTTACGTACTAACATTTACGTACTAACATTTACGTATTAACATTTACGTACTAACATTTACGTACTAACATTTACGTACTAACGGGCGCATATTACCTTGAAGTTAACTACAAACGTAACATACATCAACTTCACATACTTCACTCCGCTTTGCCAAAGTGTACTAGGTCAGATATGAGATTAATTGAGGCACCCTTAACTATAAAACTCAAATTTATCTCTATTTATTGTGTAGGAGCATGCATCTTCGCTCTTCTCTTTGCTGATCTATTTTTTGATTACCACGGACTACCACCGTAAAGCACGTAACATGCTTAGAACAAATTTAAAGTGACATGACCATTTTTGCGGTCATTTACAAATAGTATAAGATAGGATATCATTTTACAGGTTTAAGAATAAAAATGCATTTAGTGGTCTGAACACAGCGTTTCACCATGCTAACTCCAAAATGGTTCTGTGCTGTTACATGGGGTCTGAAATCCAAGGAGTGCCTTCGAGCTTTTAGGAACAGGCATTGTGCACATATGCTTAGTAAGCATGGGACTAACAATGCAGATACAGACAAATATAAACACGTCTGTCTCTGGCCTGACAAAAGAATAGTTTTTCTGCAAATAGACCCTCACACACAGTCACATCCCTGTCTCTCCTGCTCTTTCCATGTCCTCTATGTGGCCTCTTTCAGGCCAGTTCTCTGCAATGTTTCATCAGCTGATTTTTACTTGCTGCTAAAGTGCACTGTCAAATTTATTACATCTTCTTTAATAAAAGTAATGCGGAGCGATGTGACAGCTCCACAATAAATCCTACCTTCATTGTGCTAATCTTTTGTTGTCTCAGCCTTTCATTTAAAAGCGTAGCTAGACAACACGAGTCTGCAGACATTTTGTCTTGTAAACGCAGCCAAAGCACAGGTGTTACTGATAGCATTAACGCCACTGTTCCATTTAGTTTCCTCAGGAGGCCATTGCAGTGCAGCAGTGTGCGTAATGGAGTGGACGCAGACTAAATTAATGATATCAATTACACATGTGTCTTTTGTCTCATGAGTCAAAATGTCTAAGAGGAGAGGAATTCAACTGTACGCTGTGTCTATGTAGACCCGTTAGCCTTCCTTTGACCGCAGTAGTACAGTCCTGGTCAGCTCATTACGTCTCACTTGTATGACGCTGGCTCTATAAAAAAAAAAACTTTGCATGTTATGTACTGATAAAACAAGGCCATACAGCACAGAATGTCAATTTTTTTTCATTTTAAAAGAGCTAAAAAATGTCTAAATGTGCAGTAGTAATTCAAGCTAATCACTAGATCTGCCTCAGCCAATCAAAAGTACTCATTAGCTGTTTGAGTTATGAAAATATTGCACAATATTTGAAAAGATATGAAATATTGCAATACGCCATAACTATTTTTAATATAGCAATCATGACATGAACTATGAGCGATATTTGAATGCTCTTTGAAATTGTATAAAATGTTTTATTAATTCCGTTTGATTTAGTGAATAAAAATAAATATAGTGCTCTGGGCTAATTTCCACCACACATGAGCACATGAGAATATTAAACAGGGATTAACCAATTTTTTTACTCTTGCATTTAGTTTGACAAGTTAATCTCCTAAAGCTTTTTGTAACAGGAAGTCTCTGTGAAACTCCTGACCTGGAGACATCATCTAGGCTGTATTGTTAAGGATTTTAACAATGATTTTTATTGGCCCTTAGTGGCTCCCCAGGAAAAGGAGTTCTCCCATTGGTTAATAGTGATATGAACAAGAAATGTCTCCTGGTATAATTGCTATATGCCGTGGCTGTGGCGGTTATTTCATTGCAAAAACATCTGTCTTATAATACAGCAAAACAAATCAAAAAAGAAAAAAATTGACAAAAGCAAATTTGACACAGAAAAATGTTGGAAAGGCTTTGATGCAATGTTTAACGAGGCAGGATCACTACAGTCTAACGTAAACTCAATGTAAGCTCTAAACTTCAGTTTAATGTAATGTATTCGTATTTTGTGGTGGAAAATTGGTTTGCTTTTACTTATTCTTAATAAAAGAAGCAGGAAATGTTACAGCTGAGACTGGGACAGCAAAAACGAAATATGGAAGTGGAGCTTTAAAGAATGAGCCAGGACTAAACCAGGACATTTTTATTTTGACACACCACAGTTTGATTTAAGGCTCTGTTTGAACAATGATTTTGAGGGAAAAGTAAATAAAAAAATATAAACCATTATTGTGATAGAAATCATTCTTTGCAATACAGATATTTTGATAACAATAAATTTGCAAAACATTGTGCAGCCCTATATTGTTGGAGATGTTTGGGAGAGGTTTGTATACTTTTGGAAAGAGTCACTTAACACCGCTGCCCTCATGAGACTGCACTGATTTACAAAAAAGCATAACAGAAAATTGCTCATGTTCTATTCTCTTACTGTTCCATCCCTCACAAGGAGGGAAGAATCAGTGCTTACTAACTGAAGAGTATATACCATGCATTGCATAGACACTGAGTTTATTAAAATACAATGTTAAAAAAGGCTACTAACAAATTAATCATCAAGAGAATAGAGGAAATTATGAAGAAATTGTCCCTACAAGTCCAAAATATGTCGAATTAAAAAACAAAGCAGGTTAAAATACCACATGTGGTTTAATGATTCAACACATAACACAAGAAAAGAAAAATGGTTGGCACATAAAGAAATAGATAAATCTTGTAATAATCAGTGGCACAGTACAGAGGTGAGAATTGTTCAAGTGTGTTTTTTTTTTTTTTGCCAAGAGTAGGAAATAGATGTGTAACTTTGGACACAGCAATAGTTCAGCATGACTTTAGCTTCTGACAGAGTGGGACCTTAAAATTGACAGGGAAAGTTTTGAGTCAGAAGTGAGTGGTGGGAGCGCTGCTGCACGCTTTATGCCATGCTCCTGCGCTCAGGCAAACGCACAGTTCCTGTACAGTAGGCACAGCTTATCTCCTGGGCTGCGACCCATTTTACAAACGGCACGCTGCGTTATAAAACATACAACACACAGAGGATTGCCAATTATACTAAGGCCTTACATGGTGTGAAATTTTAATCACGCTCTGAAGGTATGATACAAGCGCTGTGGTCAAACACGCACATGTGCTACAGCGGTGCAATAAGTGCTATTCTCATTTTGGCACATATTTATGCATGAAATAGAGCACATGCATTAAGTGAGTATTATCTTAGTGCAGTATGTGGTGGTGAAGGGCCTATAGGTCACGTCTTACGGTCAGTTTTACAGAGGTGTCTTTAGCATAAAGATATGTCTAAGGCAAAAGGACAAAGCAAAACAATTATGTTGCTTCTATGAACTTAAACGGAACTGTGCAATTATTTTAGAATGTGTGAAAAACAATCTGGGGTATTATTGGGGTAAAGGTTTACAGCTCTAAACTTCAGTTTGGTAAAATGTATTTTGTGGAAGAAAAATGGTCCGGTTTTATATTTTTAATAAAAGGAAAGCATTGGAGATCTCTCGGCTGCTTTTGGGGGAGAGAGAAAATCATGTTGTGCTGCTTTAAGCTGCCATGGAAACTAGGGATGGGCAATTTCCACAAATAAAATATTTGAACATTTAAGCTAAAATTCAAATAATATTTGAATATGTTTATTTAGATAAGTTTAAGGAGAGAGGTGTTAATTTATGAAACGTATTTCTGAACGTCATTTCCGAACAAGCGTATTGTGGCATATAATCAGAAACAAACTTACAGGCACCATATTGGGTTTTGTAGCTGAAAATGAAACAGTGTTTGCTATTGTTTATTATTATTATTTTGCACACGATAAGCTGATTATTTTGTAATTCCAAACTTTGCTGCGTTCTCTCTTTAAGACAAACAATGGGAAAAGAGTGGCAGTTAGGCTACAGGCCGTTCTTTTCTCACACAGATCCTTTGCTGCTGCACTGAGTGAGTGCACAGGTCTGTGTCACCTCCTTCTCCTGCCCTCTGTGTCGCTGTGTCGTCACGTGACTCAGCAGCAGAAGTGAACAGAGCAGGAACAGGATGAGCGAGCGGCATGTGGACTTTCGTATATTACTGCTATATACTATAACACAGCAAAAAAAAAATATATATATATATATATATATATATATATATATATAGATAGATATATAGATATATATTTATCAAAACTGTATCAACAAAATTTGAGCCCAGCGACCAACTGGCTGGTTGTAAGGCCCAAAGCTGCTGGGAGAGGCTCCAGTCACCTGTGACCCCTAACAGGACTAAACGGTAGAAAATGAATGAATGAACAATTTTTGTATAGTGTTTTTTATTTTTCAAATATATTACAGCACAAATATTCAAATATTTGAATATTTGTGCCCATCACTAATGGAAAGATCATTAAAAAGGCTTTGACTGAAAGAAAATCATTGCTTATTATTAGCACTTTTGGTTATGGTTTAAAATTTTTGGTAAAAATAGTATTACAAAAAATAACAACACTCTAGTGTGGAATATATACAGTATACATTTAGAATCTACTAATCATTAGAGTGCATTGATTTCTCTAGGGAAAACTTGTTTGTACTCTATCTCTAGAGTAAGAACAAGGTTGTAAGAGACTTTGTTAGTTTAAACCATAAAATAACTTTCAAAATAGTTTTCAAAATAAAATGGATTGAAGCCAACATTAAAAGATTGCCAAACCACTGATGTAAGTATACAATTAATAGTATTATTTAAAATGAGATGTGTGTAGACATGGCCTAAGACTGGACTTAAACCTATAAAGTACAATACTTTTGTGAAACTGACCGCAGGAGATGGACTGTTCAAATAGCAGGCTACTCTGAAGTCTTAATGACAACATTCCAGAAACACAACGTGTTAACGCCACATGTTAACTCAGTAGGAGTTAGGCATTTTTAAAGTAAAAGGTATTTGTCTGGATAAAGATTCCAAACTGCTGAAGTAGAGTAATCACTGAACAAAACATGTATTTCAGAATGTATTTGTGTAGACACTGTGTTGTTTATGTAAACTGGTCTAACACCGACCCTTGGAAACTGACCTCACAGGGAAAGACGTGAAGAACTCTGGGTCACTCACCATGCTGTCGTAGTAGATGAGCTCCAGCTCGTAGTCAGGCAGAATGTCAGTCCTGTTGTTGACCAGGTCCAGGGCCATCTGGGCTGCGGGCAGACACGCCTGACCGGGCCAGCCTCCGCTCATGGGGAACAGGGCGCCGATGTACAACTTCTTCTTCCCTAGAGCCGGACAGGAGCAGGACAGGAGCACAGCCAGGGTCAGAGTCAAACAAAGGCTTCTCAGACCAGCCATAGTCCTACAATACTGTGTTCCTCCAGCAGCGGCTTGGTTTTAAGTGTGTGGCCTGAAAAAGACTCCTTCCCATCAAAGTTGTACCTCAATTCACCTTTTGTGGCTCATGAAAAAGCAACAATCAGTTGTTGCTCCTAGTTAGCTCATTTAGCCTATTGGAAAAGGCTAGTTCCTTTGATAGAATACAGTAAACAGAAGTTTGCAGTTGAAAAGTCCACGCAAGTTGCTATTTCCAATTGCACCGCAGATTGAAGTCGATTATTCGAGTCGTTTAGCTCTTGCGCTCTCCGAGGTGCTAAAACTAAACTGGAAGGATGCACTGCGCTTAGAAAACAACAGCCCCCAAAAAAACCGCGTCACTTTCTTTCATCATCAAATATAAAGACAAATCCGGCGTGAGCTCGTGAGGCGAACGTGTCCAGACGCAGATTCGGAAATAGATAAGAGATTTGCTCCGATCTTCGTCATTTATCTGCCCTTCTCCTTCTAAACGCCTACATACTCTGTGCTGCGCTGCAGGAACGCATCACAGTTGTGCACACGAAGACTGCCACACGCCAAAACGGAACGCATAATCCAGTGCGAGGTGAGCTAGCTTAATAAAAAAGTGCCGTGGTTGTGGCGGGAATGCGGTCAAGAGAGAGAGACAAGGGGAGACTGAGGAGCGCAGTGAGCTGGCAGGTCCGCGCTGCGCGTTCCGCTGTGGCTGTGGGCTGCAGCAGCGGCGTGAGAGAGTGAGAGTGAGGAGGAGGCGGAGGGATGCTCAGTCTCTCCGTTTCAAAAAACACTTTTAATGTGCAATCCCTCAGCGCGGCCCCGCTCGTTTGTCTTCCCTCCCTCTCCACTCCACTGCTCCATGCCCCCTTCGCTTTCTCTCCGTCTCCCCAATCTTAATACCCCACCGCTACAACGTAAGCACGCGCAAACAAATCGTATTTACCCCTACGAGAGGAGAAACTTCACGCTGGAGTAGGGCTGGTGCCAGTTTGAACACTCAGTAACCGCAGCTTATTGTCTAAAGCAAATCTAAATCCAGTATCTTAAGTGTACCCTATGTTTTCACCACAGAGAAGCTTTGGAATAACACTTAATGCCTCAAGTATTTTGGTTTTTTTTAGCCATACAAAGCCGGATAAAAATACAACAAGGGCCCAGGGCTTACTAACTTTAGAGCCCCAGTGAGTGCACATTTCAGCAGATTTCTCCCAAATGTATTTCTATAGCACATTTAAAACAACCACCATTAAAATGATCAAACATTAAATGGCCATAAATAGCAATATTAAAAACATAATCAAAACCCAATAAAAGCTGTGGTAAGAGCCAATATGCCACCTAAGTGGCTCTTTAGCATGGTTTTAAATTGATTTATGGACTTGACTGATTGGACTTGTAGTGTGTGTCTGAAAATCCACACAATAAACCTTTTATTTGCTTTATGAAGATGACGGCTGCATTATTAGACCATATCATGTTATATATTATAAACTACTGTATATGAGACAATATAATAAAAACTTGAATATTTTGTGATACATATGCTATAATTTATAAACTTTATTTTATTATAGATCTTATTATACATTTTACAGGTGTCTCATTTCTTAGGGATATAATCAGAGCCCTACCTCTTACTCCTTCTTCTGGAGGAACCAGGGCTAGGGCTAGTTGGAGAATTGTGATTAGGCCTAAACCAACCAATTAGATTAAATAAAAATAACATAATTCTTTTAATTTAGGCTCTATAGCCCCTAGTCAAAATATTATCTCAAGGTGAATAACAGAAAAAAACAGCAGGTCCTCCGTGAGCAGACTTAGCTGTTAACCGTCCAGATTTAAATACTATTTATTGCTGCATTCAGACTGCTGAGACTAACAATGCTACTTAGATCACCAAAACATTTAATTAGGTCTGCATGATAAAGAACAAGACAGCAGCATAAATGTAGCATTTTCCCTTTACACATAATATGTGTATGTCTACACTGTCTGATATTTGTTAATTTATTTAGTAATCTATGCAATGAAACAAACCTGAATCAAATCTCCCAGATCTTTTTACAGAGAGTTCTTGACTGAGGTCATTAAAAGGACTTTATTCTCTCTGTAGTGATTGTACTAAACACCTAACCCTGTTCAAAGCACACAGGAGCTGAGTAGTCCTTAATTACTGTCATTGGGTTCGCACAAAGGACTTCCCATCACCCCAAATCAAGTCGTCATCATGAATGAAGTGTGTTACTCTGCTGGTTTGTTACAGCCATGCTCTCTTTAATTTCAGGAAATCAACTAATTCAACCATTAGAGACTATAATTCTAAAATCAATTAGGAATAAATTAAAAAAGAATACAAGCTATCTAATGCAGCATGGTCTGGATGAATATTACTTTATTAAATCAGATAAGTCCAATGACAGTATATACTATGGACAACTTCCGCCCATTGGTCCCCTATTCATCGATATTGTAGTTATGGCTTTTACTCCATAGTAAAACAATAGTTTTCAGATAGCATAAACGGACATATTAATCAAAAAATTTGATTAATATTAATAAATTAATTGGTTAAGGGCACAGTTGCAGGTTTTAATGACGAGGGGTCCTGTTTACGCCTGAAGACCACTGTCTGGCCTCCTACTCGTTTTGCACAAGCAACAACAGATGTATGATACCTTTTTGTATAATTGCATATTTTATGTTCATTGTATATTTATGTTAACCCAAGGAATCATTAAGCTTTATGTTATGACAGTCCTTTTGGTTTGGGTGAAATATATTCTCTACCACAGTGTGGCTGGTGTAGCGTTTGACCTATAAATGCTTTCACTTGACTTGACTTGCTTTGTTGTGCATACAGCTCCGGAGAAGGCAGTAGGGGTCATGTGACTAAAAATTAAAAGTAATTTTGCTCTCTGTGAGTTAAGTTTTATAGAACTTTCGGGTGAGTGGTGTAGCGCAGTCGTTTTGGGTCCTTTTTGATGATATGAGCGCTGTAAATTTGAAGGAGTCTGTCAAGGTTACGGAGATATGAGCTAGGGCTTTGAAGTCGGCATCTATCTGCATTGCTTTTAGGTTAAGAGTTTGAGGCACTTACTGTAGCAGTGATTCAGCCCTCAGCTCTAATCGCTTTAGTCCTTGCTTTTATTAGACCAGTCATTGTACTGGTGGAGCACCACGAGGCATGTGCACCACACAGGGTCACAGTGATGTCGAGCTGGCAAGTTGGAAATTAAGTCATGAAAGCACTAACAATGTGGACGAGATGAGTAGGAGTTTGTCAGGTTTATTTCAGTGGATTCTAAAGTTAGACACAAAGAGCTAGTGCTGCAGCTACCGATTTTAGTAATCAAGTAATCTATTGATTATTTGGTTCGATTAATCGAGTATTAAGATAAATAGCATAACTGCATATTTTTTAAAAGTCAGCAACAAAGTTCAAATAAAAATATATAACACGATTTTCTGTTTGAAATAACATTAACATGTATTTATTCTTGATTGCACATCCATCAGCATTGTAATGGCACTTCCATTTCACATTATATGTGCATTATAAATGCAAAAAAAAAATAAAAAATACCTCAGACTATAAGGCTATTAAATAAAAATAAAATACATAAACAAAAACACAGTTTAATGGAGTATGTGTGCATTATATTGCACAAAATTTACCTTTGTATGTTTCAATGCCTTAAAAGAAAAATAATCTCAGGCTCAACCTAAAGCATGGCATTAAATACACATTTAAAATAAAATAAACAAAGGTTAATCCAAACGCTTCCTTTTAAATTTTATAGTGCCTTTAGTGAATCAAAACACTTGCATTTGCATAAAACAATAGAACAGTTCTCTGAATAGTTCGGTGACTGTCCTGAGAAGTGGTGGGAGCTTGACAGCGCTAAAACAAAGCTAACAAGCCAAGTTTTCCAGAAAACGGTGATTATTGCACTAATATTAGATCGACAGTTATTGGAACATGAGAGGACCTTAACCAAACAGTTTAAAGTAAAGTTCAAACAGCTGCAGAGAGTACGAGGTTGAATGAGAATGCCAAAAGTTTGCAAATCTGTCATCGAAGCAAAAGTTTGGCTACTTCAAAGAATCTAAAATTTAAAACACATTCTGGTTTGTTGAACACTTTTTTGTTTACTACACGTGTTCCTTCATAGTTCTGATGTCTGTAGTATGAATCTACAATGTAGAAGTAATAAAAAAATAAATAACTGAGAAGGCATAATCCAAACGTTGTATACAACACAAATGCTACGGCAAGGGGAAGCCAGGACGAGAGGTCAGAAAGGAGCCAACAGCAGCTCCCCAACCGGAGATTGGGTACGAAGCCCCAACAAGTGCAATAACATTGAACGAGGCAGCGACTGACCTGAAAGACAAGATTATGGCGAGAATGAATGCAATCCCGACGCCAATTACAAAGTGAAGTACCATCAGAAAGTCTCCTAGAAGAGGATCACCTCCTCTACATGGATGACATCAACCTATACACTAAGAGCGAGTGGGACATCAACTCACTGATCCACACACCAGGATCTACAGCTCTGACATTGGGATGTCATTCGGGCTTGAGAAGTGTACTCGAATGGTGACGAAGAGAGGGAAGGTAGTCCACACAGAAAGGGCCTCACTCCCAGAAGGAACAATAGCAGCCATTGAGGATGGCTACAAGTACCTTGGAATACCACAGGCAAATGGCAACCTCGAAGAGGTAACAAGGAAAACAGCAACTGCCAAATACCTCAAACGAGTAAGGCAAGTCCTAAGAAGTCAGCTCAATGGCAAGAACAAGGCACGGGCAATAAACAGCTACGCCCTGCCAGTGATCAGATACCCTGCGGGAATAATAAGGTGGCCAAAGGAAGAGATACAGATCACAGATATTAAGACAGAAAAGCTCCTCACCACGGAGGGTTCCACCCCAAATCCAGCACCCTGAGACTGTACGCTAGCCGTAAAGAAGGCGGCCGTGGACTAGTGAGTGTGAGAGCCACTATCCAGGATGAAACATCCAAGATCCACAAGTACATCGAAGATAAGGCCCCAACAGATGACGCGTGCTCAGTGAATGTCTCAGGCAATGGGGAACAGAGGAAGAGGAGTTGGCCGAGGGACCATCATGGGAGGACAAACCTCTACATGGGATGTACCACTGGAACATAACTGAAGTGGCTGAAATCCTACCAATGGCTAGAACGGGCCGGACTGAAGGACAGCATAGAGGCACTCATCATGGCTGCACAGGAGCACCCACTGAGCAATAGAGGCCCAAATCTACCACACCAGACAAGACCCAAGGTGTAGGCTGTGCAAACAGGCCCCTGAGACAATCCAACACTTAACTGCAGGGTGTAAGATGCTGGCAGGGAAAGCATACATGGAGCGCCATAACCAAGTGGCTGGCATAGTGTACAGGAACATCTGTATGGAGTATGGACTGGAAACCCCGAGGTCAAAGTGGGAAACACCTCCAAAGGTGGTAGAGAATGACCAAGCCAAGATCCTGTGGGACTTCCAGATTCAGACTGACAGAATGGTAATGGCGAACCAACCAGACATTGTGGTGGTGGACAAACAGCAGAGGAAGGCCGTTGTGGTTGACGTGGCAATACCAAGTGATTGCAACATCAGGAAAAAGGAACATGAGAAACTAGAAAAATACCAAGGGCTCAGAGAAGAGCTGGAAAAGGCTTGGAAGGTGAAGGCGACAGTGGTGCCTGTGGTCATCGGAGCACTCGGGCAGTAACCCCAAACTGGAAGAGTGGTTACAGCAGATCCCTGGAAGAACACCAGACATCTCGGTCCAGAAAAGTGCAGTACTAGGAACAGTAAAGATACTGCGCAGAACCCTCAAGCTCCCAGGCCTCTGTTAGAGGACCCAAGCTCGAAGGATGAGATATATATATATATATAAATTAAACAATACATTAAACTAGAATTTAAAGGCCTTGAACCTTTTGCTCTGTGTTTACCATTAGACAGTAGAGATCCAGTAATTATCTCTGCCTCATTAAACATTGGGTTGAAGCATTGCCATTACTTAACTTTGGTTAATTTGCTGCCCTTTTCTCTTTTTTGAGTTGTTTCTTTGTATAGTAAGATGTACTATTTTTACCCATTTCCTGGTTTAATTTGTTGTTGACTTCTGTGTACATCAATGGAATGGCTCTTTTAGGTAAGCTTTAGGTAATTAAACTGTCAAACTAAATACAAAAGTAAAGATAAAGGTAATCCCCCCAATGCTAAGGTCTTTTCTCAGTGGATGGCAAGCTGTGAGTGAACCAAACTAGTCTTTCACGTTTGTCATTTTAAAATATAGCTGACACAGAAAGGCATTGTTCACTAGATCCAGGTAGTTGACTGACCTTATTTTCATCACATAACATTTGACCTATAAACCCTGACTGAAATGTGTCACTTCTTTTTTGGAGATTTTAATAATATGTCATGCAGTTTGTAACTCCATCTTGGTGTTCAGAAAATATAATAAAACCCAAATCCATGTAAAAACAAAAACAAACGAAGGCTTTGGTACAATGTCTTGGAGTCTTGTGTTTCACGGCTCCGTCACCATCTTCTGGCTAAGCACATTTCACAACTGTTATTGAGGCATAATGAATCAGGCTCCACTCTCCCCTACGTCCTCCCACGTCTCCACGCCTCAGTACCAGTGTCTTCATGACAGAGCCAATGCCTTTCATTTGTCTGTCCGCGTGTGCGCCTAAGTGTATCTTTAATAATGTATCAGCACAGTGACGGCTGACACCCATCCTTTGCCTCTTCATTCTCATTATGTTTGCTCTGTTCTTCCCACTTCTTCCACAATCCACTGAGATTCTCCCGCTCAAGCTGCATCCAGACTAATGTGTTTTCACAATAACACAGCACTAAAGAATATCAGACAGGGTTTAGGAAATGATGACAGCATATTATAATAAGCCTGAGAGTCGTTTTGGCTTTGGTGTGTTCATGTGCTTCCAGTTTGGAAAGTCTGAAGACATTGCTGAAGTGACCTAGATTTGTTGAGTTATTAATGTTTCACAGTACTATTAAGATTAATATTACAGGCTTAGGTTAAATGTTAGACAAAAATACATTATTTGCTAAACAACAAGTGATGGTAAGAGCATTTACAAATGTTTAGGCAAAACGTTGATATGTAATTGTGTTAGTAATATATGATCTGTTCCCCAAGATCTTAAGGTGTCCTCATAGTGAAGGGAGGTGGGCCCAGAAACCCTTCCATTCAAACAATTTTCTCTAAAATCAATCATATCTGACCATTCACAAACCGTTGCATAAAGAGAATAATTTGTTTCTCTGATTGGTTAGATGTTTTTCAAATTGCATCAGTCCTGAAGCAGTTCAGCGTATGTTGGTCCTGTGGACAAAATGTCTATCCAATTTCATTCAGAGACGGTTTCTGCCTCCTCGAAATTAAACTCGCATCGACAAGGACCAGATTAGTTCTTTGTAAAGAAAAGAAAAATGATTACGTTGGCTGATCAAGCAACATGAATACAACTTCATTTTGGAGAATTTAGAATGAATATCAATTCATAACAAAACAGCAATGTTTCCCACTGAATTTGACAAAAAGATGTTGTGGTTCAATGCTTGCTATTCCGACAATCTGACTAGCCGGATAGTCGGTTACACAGAACAATCTCTGAGGTCTGTTAGTAGTCCCAAGGTCATTTAATCCACAACCCTATGTTGTTTACATTAGAAGAGGTAAACGGTTGCTCTGTCTTAGAACACGCCCATAACTGTCTGTCCTGCCACACCATTGGTCAAAACCAGAAGCAGGTCACAAAAAATCACATCTAATGTCAGCAGAACAAGCTGTATTTCAGTGAGTTTGTGAACTTACTAGTCTTGTGATAATGCAGTGGCTATGTATGGCTTGTATGCACCTCAATGACCCTTATCCAGCCAGATACACTGTAGTTACATTCAGGTAGAGTTTGGTGCTAGGTGAAAAAGTCCATAGTCCACTGAAATTTCTTTTTTTTTTATATACTGTAAGAATATTTCCAGAACCATGCCATTCCTCTCTTTGAACAACACTGTGAGTCACTCTGCACATGCTGTTACAACCAGCAGGCTATCCTGTAATCCTCTCCTCTTTTGGCCTCCAAAAACACAAAACATGAAATACAACTAGTCTAAAATGAAACAGCATGAGTACTGCCAAAGATCAAGAGAAGAGAAGACATTATACACATTTTAAAATCACTACATTGGCTGCATGCAGGATATCGGGTTGATCTTAAAACTCTGTTAATGCATAGACTCTCCAGTTTATCTGAGAGACACGCTTTCAATCTATGAACCAGGAAGTCCTCTTAGTTCCTGTGGCTGCTCACTGCTGCCTGTTCACAAAGAAGGACTAAGACATGACAAGAAGCTAACTTTTTGAAACGTGGACGCATTGTTAAAAAATGTATATAAAAAGAGAATAAATCCAGAGGGCTGTTGCTAGAAGCCAGTTGAACAAACTCAGAGTTGCAGAGTAAGTTCTGAGTTGATCAAACCAAACATATCCAAACTGGGCAACTTTTCTGTTGCATGTCACTGGTTATCAACTTTCTCTATCAACTCAGGTTTAAACCCTAAACCAATGATTAGTGGGCGTGTCTGTGCAGTGATCAGCCAATAGTATTCAACCTGGAGGGGGAAGGAGGCGGGGCTATTTCTGCTGAGAAACAGGAAGCAACATGGTCACAGCCAAAACCAGGAGAAGGAGAAAAAGGCTGATTGGATAAGTTTTAAGACAGTAATTGTAACTGGCTCACTCTGATGATGGACCAACGTAAAAACTCCTGGCCTCGACATATTTTGTGATGTTTCACACAAAGAATTGTTTTGACGTTAAAACTTGTAAAACCATAGAACGAAATTACTCAAAAATATGAACTTGAATTCTTGAATCAAAAACAATTTATGCATTTTGTAATAAAACTTAGGTGTGACTCAAATTCATATTGTGGCAGCAAATAAAATTTTAGTGCAGAAAAAGCTTAATAATGCAGCCCAAACAAAAAAAAAAGGGGCAAGAACAAAAGGTTTGAAGCTGATGCAGCGTCAGATCTTTGTGACTTTGCTCACCACTGATTGGTCCACTTTGGTTTTGAGGACCAAACTAAACCTGCTCCAGAGCAGGGTAGCCATCTTGTTACCATGGCCATGAAACCAGCTCAAAACCAAACCACCTTTTGGAGACGGAAAACTCAGAGTTTGCTCAAACTAAACCTGAACTTACCTGGATCCAAACCTAAACCGACTTCTAGCAACAGGCCTCTTGTGTGTAGCAGAGAGTGGACCCAATAAACTATTTCTGGTTGATTGCCAATTTTATGAACATTACATTCATAACCTGCAGCACTTTTCTATAATTTAGTGACTCAATATTTGAGACACTCGGCTTGTGTTTAATGCAGTGTAGACGATAAATAATATGTTTAAATTAAAGGAAGCCAGAGCCGTACAACACTGAGTCTGTTTAAACCTGACAGCGGTTGATAATAAACAAAAGCTTTATCATACAACATTTAGCAGGGTTTTCTGTTAGAATATGACGTTAATAACATAAAAAAACATAAAAAACAAGGCATATTTAATTAGATTTTTTTATGTTTTCCCTTTTGCTTCTTGTTTTCGCTTGAGTGAAGATTATTTATTGTCCGATCAGCTGCCTGCAGTGTTTAGCTGCTAACCTCCCAAAGCATACCACAAAACCGGACTTGCTTAGCCAAGGCGTCCCCAAAGTGGTAAGCTACGGTACACGTTTTGGGCAACATATTGTCTTAGTGGAAACGCGGCTTGTGAAACAAGCTGGAATTACAATAATGAAAATCCTTTTTTGCATGAGCATTAAATCATTATGATGGGGTTACTAAAGGAGCTAGATCCCCAGCACACCATTACCGCACATTTGACCGCCATTAAGGCCTGTATTTTAGGACTGCCAGGTCTGGAGCTAGTAATCATTTTTAAAAGATAAAAGAGATCCCAAGGAACAGGTACAAAATCCTTAAAGTCCAGTCTTACACCAAGTCCAAACTGGAGGGGTTAGTGATGCTATCTTATCACAAATGTACACTCACCTAAAGGATTAATAGGAACACCTGTTCAATTTCTCATTAATGCAAGAATCTAATTAACCAATCACATGGCAGTTGCTTTAGTGCATTGAGGGGTGTGGTCCTGGTCAAGACAATCTCCTGAACTCCAAACTGAATGTCAGAATGGGAAAGAAAGGAGATTTAAGCAATTTTGAGCGTGGCATGGTTGTTGGTGTCAGACGGGCCGATCTGAGTATTTCACAATCTGCTCAGTTACTGGGATTTTCACCCACAACCATTTCTAGGGTTTACAAAGAATGGTGTGAAAAGGGAAAAACATCCAGTATCGGCAGTTCTGTGGGCTGACACAGGCTTTTTTAATCAGCACAATTTGCTGCTTTAGCTCCACAAAACTAAATAACTTATGTTGCACACTTCATTTAAATACTCTTCACCCCAGTTTGTGCACTTATATCCCTGGCTTAGCGCTGGTTTCGGGGCAGCGGATATAAATCTCAGGGCCTTATATATCTTTTTGGCCATCGGGCTGGGATTATCCACACATGACAGAGCCATATCAGTGCCTCACACATCCCCCTCAGCTCCGGCCAACTCTATCCACAAACTGGACAGAGAGGCTTCACAACAGACTACACTAGGACTTGTTAAATCATTTGGACGTGAGAAACGGAAGAACAGGCGACACCACGGCCAATGAAGAGGGTTGGCGCACGTCTGCATTCAGTTACTATTATTAAACCATTAAAGAGCAGATTGTTTCTTTCACAAAGACCGTTACCAGTGTTAAGTGTGAAGGTTATATGAGCTCTAAACGGTTCAAAACTAGTATAAATATATAGTAATATTAGCTTGAGAGGACATATACTGTATCACTGACTTCGAGGTCTAACTGTTAATTACACATTTGAGATTAAGGGTGTGCTACATTTAGTTTGCACCAAAACTGTACCAAGCAACGAAAAACAAGGCCTTTCTCAAGAAAGATTGTGCTTTTGGCCCAAATGGTCATAAGGCACCTCCACTGTTGACCTCTGCTCATTTTGTTTTGTTGATGGACAATGTTGTTGCGGTTCAGTTTTCCGCTCCCGGGAAAGCTAAATGTTATGTGACTTTTTAACACCAATTTATGACTCTCCTCCTGTTTGGGCTTGTTTAGTTGTCTGCAGTCCACTTGGTGTGCACGGTTTAACCCTCCTGGGTACATGGAATTGTTTTTTTCAAATTTCACTATTGCATGACTTTGTCTGACAATTGACCAGGTTGTGTATTTTGGGGTGAATTATTATAATTCTTTATTTCTTTTTTTTTTTTCTTCAAGTCTTTTTTATAATATAGTCCCTTCTGAGTCCCTTCTGCATTTTTGTGCCATTGACTCCCATTGAAAATGAATTATTTTCAATATACTGTACTATCATTGCAACATAATTTCTGTTTTTCCTTTCCTTTTTTCTTTTATTCCCTGTTGTTGAAATCCATTCATGTTTCCATGGCAACCATTTAAAATCTTTTTTGTGTCCTATATGGAAGATTATTAGTGTCATCAGACTTTGAATTTTAAATACCTGTGCATTTCTAACTCAGATTTTTTTTATCACTGAAAACATATGTTTGAATATTTTTGACTTCGAATTTTAGTCACTGAATTTCAAGGTTAGAAATTTCAATATATTATCCAGATATTATCCAGATTTTCAAAATTCAAAATAAAAAAATTTGCTGTGTAAATATTCAATAGATATATTTTCGAGCACTTAAATTCAACCGTCGAAATTCACAGTGTAAAATACGCCGTAAAAGAACTACATGGAACATCCGGGATACCGAGGAATTGCAATCGATCTTGTGTGAGTCGATCTATCCTCTAGCCAATCACGCAGCGATGTCCTGGTCACGTTGGTAACACAGCAATATAGCGCGCAAGCCAGTTGAACAATGGCGGCCAGCAGCAACACTGCGGTAAGCTCATCTTTGGATATCAACGTATATAGGCTAGCATGCAATATCTGACGTTTTTTAAACATATGTTACTTACAATAAATGTTATAAAGCTCAAACACACTAAAGAGACAGGTAGTTTAGTAACAACTAAGGGACAATAGCAGCTATGGAGGATGACCATGGTAATAACCTACAACAAACATTTTAGGAATATGTAAATCATCTGAAGAAACATACTTTTGTGGTTAAAGTTAAATGTTTATAATTTAATTATTTATTTTCTTTGCCATAGGACCTTTTGGATCACCTTTTAGGGAGACTCCGTGCTCGATTGGAGCTTATTCTGGGACGTATGCCTTTGGATTTAGACTTCTTAGACTTCACTTGCACACAGGAATTTGTTCTGTTAAATGCTCTGTCCACTCAGGTAACCATTTGCCCAGAAATTTTAAATGCACTGACAGAATTACACAGCCTTATAAACTGTGAAAAGGACAGAAACAAAGACCCTACTAGAATTGTCCAGTTTGAACTTGGACCAGCAGGCCGTCAGAGAATGGTAGTGTCCCCAGATCATCTTTGCATGCTGCCTGAACTTAACCTGTCTGTGCCATCTATAGCCAAACTCTTGGGAATCTCCTTAAGTACACTATACAGACGTATGGCTGAGTTTGATCTCTCAGTGAGAATGCTGTATAGCACCATGCCTGATGACGAGTTGGACCAGTGTGTAAGGGAAATAATATCCAGGCAGCCTCACTCTGGATATCGAATGGTGAAGGCACTTCTGCAAACCAGAGGGCTGAGGGTACAGTATGAGCGTGTTAGAGCATCTATGCACCGTGTGGACACCAATGGTGTAATAGCTCACACTCAACCTGGGGTGCATCAATCGGCGAACATACTCTGTTCCAGGCCCGCACTACCTGATGCACATAGATACAAACCATAAATTAATCCGGTATTGCCTTTTCACATCACTTTAAGTGCATTCATGATATTGTGTTTTGTGCTCATGCTGGTATGTTTGGCTTTTCAGCTATAACATTGTCATATTTGGAGGCATTGACGGGTTTTCCCGTAAGGTAAGAATAGATCTCCAGGTTGGTATTAATTTTAAGAACCTTTTATACCACTAATATTTCACAATAATGTCATTGCATTGTTCTGCAGATTATGTACCTGGGCGCTGCCTCCAATAACCGAGCATCCACAGCTTTGGCTTTCTTCCTAACATCAGTTGAAAAGTTTGAATTTCCACTACGGTAACCACAGAATATTATAATAATAACAAAAATACCTACTACTTACAAAGTGCTTTTCAGGATTCTCAAAGACGCTTTACAGGGTGCATTATTCATTCACTCCACAGTCACACACTGGTGTTGGTAAGCTACAGTTTATAGCCACCGCTGCCCCGGGGCAGACTGACAGAGACAAGGAAGCCATTTTGCGCCTACAGCCTCTCCAACCATCACCAAACATGCTCACAGTCATACACCAGTGCAGTGGATGGCTTACATTTATTTTGTGCCTTAAAAGCTTGACTAGCCTCTCAAATCTAGACATTATAGTCATCATTCACTCCACACACCTGCTGATGGTGAGATACCAGTGCCCTAGGGTAGACTGAAGGAGGCCTTCTGCTCTTTGTTGTGAAAACTAATTAGCTCAAAGTCACTAAAGTTCTGAACACTTAAAAGGACACACCATGCACAAATGTAGTTACAGATGTTAATCTGTCAATGTTTTCTAAAACCATTTTAGGGTTCGTGGTGATCACGGAGTAGAAAACGTGGACATTGCTCGCCTCATGTTCACAGTCCGTGGAACTGGAAGGAGCAGCTTCATATCTGGGAAGAGCGTGCATAACCAACGGTTAGTAAAAAAAAAAATGTAGAAACTGATCGGTTTTCAGCAGTTTGACAGAAAATTTTTCATTTGTGTACATAATGTATGAATAAATGCTGTCTGTTTACTTTTAAGCATCGAGAGGTTGTGGAGAGACCTGTGGGTTGCTGTCACCAGCATATACTATAATGTTCTTCACTACCTTGAAGAAGAAGGCTTTCTCAGCACCGACAGTTTTACACACCTCTTCTGTTGCCACTATGTGTTTCTGCCACGACTACAGGAGGATCTAGACACATTTCGATGTGGGTGGGATAATCACCCATTGCGGACCGAAGGAAACATGAGTCCAAATCAACTATGGGTGCTGGGTCGTGCGCACCACCCAATCCATGGACCAAATAATACAGAGGTACATATTAAATATATTTTTCTCTCCAAACTTATCAATTACGATGTCTGATTATATTTTGTAGGATCTGGTCTTTCCCCACATTGATTGGGAAGATAGTGGGCTTCCTCATGATCAACACTCGGGCATTGTTGTCCCAGAGATGCCCTGCCCTCTGACTGATGAACATCTAACAGCTTTAAAAGAGACCGTTGATCCAATGGCTGCATCACAGTCATTTGGCTGTGACATTTACATAGCTGCTGTTCAGTTTTGTGAACATATGCCATCTTTGTGAAATAAAAAGAATTAACTGACATCTGTTTTTTTTTAATTCTGTAAAAGTGGTACAAGATTTGAATCTGGAACATTTTCAACTTAAATTTTTAAAATAAAATCTACTCCAGATAAACTAAAGCGTTTCACATATCCCAAAGACTGCACATTAATATCAGTTAAATGGCCAAATCTCAAAGGTTACAATAAAATAAAATATTTAACTGTAGTGCAAGATAAATTAGTGTAAAGTGTGTACTACCGTCTGAGACCAGTACTAATGTTGATCAGTGGCAAAGTGGCCAACAAAGCACTAATCCTAATAAACCCCAAAATGTTTGATAATCCGAGAACTGATTCAATACTTGTTCTTGTTTTATGCCAGGCCAAGACCAGTAGCTTAAAATTAAGAAGCGATTATGTGGGGCACTGAACTCTGAACTAAACCAATGTAAAACATTGAACTATGGAAACCCAACTGTCAAGAGCTACAGTGGTAATTTGAACAGCAAACAGCATTATAAAACGTCATACTACGTTCACACTAGACCAAATCCTGTGTGGCATGAAGAAATGGAAACAAGCAAGTCCCTCTTGAATGAATTGTAGTCCTTGTAGTGAGATGGAATGCAGAATCTCAAAGCAGGTTGAGGCGGTGATGTATTTTCCAGTTACTACCTCTACAGACAAACTTGTTGGCAAGACCTCCCAGCCTGTCCAGAATTTTACTAGATTTTGCAGTTCAGTTGGTGTTGCTAAAGAATGAATTAAACATATTTTAATGTTTTTATGTTTATATCCATAAATATAATGGAATACAAATATTTCTTAGTGTCACCTCCAGTGATGAACTCTTGGAGATAGCCCAATGCACTTGATGTCTGGTGAGCAGTCGTCATCATCATCTTCATCTGCTTGTGGCCAGGTGATTCGCTGCAGAAGAATCTGTGTCAACAAAAGGCCACATGAAAAAACATCCAGCCTCCAATTGCAGTTATTTCTGCATCCACAATTTATTGGTAACAATAAAATATACATGTATACACATTAAACTACCATAACTACCTACATGGGAAAGGGCTTAGTTTCTGAGTTGCTCTAAAGAAGATCCCGACAATGGATCTCATACCTGCCACAGAATTAGCTACAACTCTGTGGAGCTGTCGCAGTGAGACTGAGATGGTTGTATACAGAGAGAGTCACATGTCATCGTAGGGTTACGGTTTATATTCAACCAACAGCTGTAACAGATACTGCCAGTGGCTTCATCAGTAGAACTGTTTTCAGGAACAGACACCTGATGCTTTTAGATCAGTGGTTACTGAACAACTTAGACCATCCCTTGTTTTCAGTTTATGAACAAAGAAACCAGTGGACATCTGAGAATCTGATCAGTGAGCTGCAGGACGGAAGGACTGCTCTACAATCAGTCTAGGACAGAAGAAGTTTGAATCAACTAATTTGAAGATACCAAATAACTGATTTACTCCTTGGGGATTAATAAAATATAAGTGAATAAGAAACAAGTTGTCTGGAAACAAAGCTATCAAACTTAGATACAAGGTCACAATGGCTCTAGCCAGTGCAAAACCACCTGACAGCACAGGAGAAGGATATAGCCTCATCATTCCAGTCCAAACGCCTTCAACTTTATCTTCAAGACCATAAGAAAGCAAAAAAATTACCTCAGGACAGATATTCTCTGCCCCCTCTTTTGGAAAAAGGATAGCTGCTGTGTCTGGTCTTCGTGTAAGCAAAGTCCACAATGGTGTTTCTTTCAGTCCTCTGCGCAGTTGCTTAATCTGTCTCACGACTCGTCCAATCACCTAATAACAATAATGAGGAATAAAAGGCAAGCATAATTGTAGTGGAGAGTTGTAAAATGTATTTTCAGACTCTATACAGTTTCCTTTTCAATTTTTTTTAATCTGGACAAACTCACTTCACTCACCGCATGAATTAAAAGTTTTTCAAAAAACCACTTTCGATTATTTTCGTTCAGAGAAGGAAGGTCCCATGCATAGGCTAACTCCTGTATCTGCCGTTTTTCCTTTTCTGACAGGTTGGATTCTCCTTCCAACTTAATAAAAAAATACAGTTTATATAAAATTTTATAAAACTTCAAGCAAAATTCACATTTTACTACAGTTAAAAAGAAAATATAGATAAATCAAACTAAGACATGTCTGTGAAGACTCTCAGTCTTCCAGGCCATCTAGAAGGAAAAAAAAAGGGTTAAAGCCAAAGCATCTGGACGTAGGTTTGAAGGTTAACCATGTCCAGATGCTTTGGATTTAACTCCTTTTTATTCCTCTTCAAAGTAAGAGATATGAGAGAAACATACAAGCTTGATTGTGTCACGAATGTCGAGGTCCGGACAATCCTCTAGAGTGACAGTTGACGTTTCAGGACTGCCACCAAGTAGGACATGCACAAAAGCTGGACTAAGTCCTGAAAGGCATGGCCCTCCATGAAGAAAGGAGTGACCCATCATTCTCCCTGCCACAAGGAACAGGTCACTTTCAACAAGAAAGTGCGAGGCTGCAGGCACCAAATGACCCGGTTCTCCGTCAAAAAGCCGAGTGACACTGCTATTTGCTGTGAAAAAATAATGTTAGAAAGCAATTGGTTTTCTAAATTTGTGTGGATGTTTCAATATTTGTGAATTGTAAATTCTTAAATCCTTGACTATTAATTTTTATTAAATGTTTCATAATATCAATGCATTATAATCTAATTATATAGCATAGGCATATATGCATAAAATACATACCAAAATGAATGTGAAAACCAAACTTTAATTTTTCCATGCAAGTTGAGAAGAAAAAACGTGTAACCCCAAGTCCAATAGCTGTATCCCCTGTATAACAAAATTTTAATTTTAGGCTTAATTATCATTTGACAACTATAACTTTTATTTGGTTTTACCTTCAAGTCTGCAAATCAAGGGTCGGGCCCATTCTACATTTGTTTGCTTATAAAAAGATATAAGGGCCATGTCCTGTTCTGCAGGACTTTTCCTGATGTCCATGCAGAGAGTTAACGGACTCTTCATTGCATGGATTTGGAGATAATACTCTGCACACTGAGATACGGCCTTACTTAAGTCACTAATAGATGACCAATCTAATATGAAACAGTAAAAAGCAAATATAAGGGGTTTAATACATAAATTAAAATGCATGATTAAGAAATTAAATGTCTCTCTCTTAACAATGCTTCAATGGCTGTTCTATAATTAAAAAGACACTTTGAATAGCACATACCCATGGAAGTAGTCGCTGCAGTTGTGGATGGTCCAGGAACCACTGCTTGTTCCTTTTCACTGGGATAAACCGCAAGTGTCACTTGACTAAAATAAAAAAATATATATATATATTATATATATATATATATATATATATGTGAGGTAGAATTTACTGTTAATTAGTTAAAAACTTAAAATCAATAAAAATGTAGCTTCTAAAGTAACATATTCTTGTATTAGCAGAAACAACACCGGTAAAATTATTCTTTAGTATAAAGGCTCATCCAGTCTTGAAATTGAATCCAACCAATAAAACCTCTTTAAAAAATTAGAAAATAAAAAAAGATACCTTTCACCACATGTAGATGCGTGCTGCTCTATCCAATCAGATTTAAACATTTTCAGACAAACAGGACAGGACTGAGCTGTTGGAAAATGGAAAGATGTTTTAGTCAAATATAATTATGTGAAAGTATGTAAAGATGAACTAGGTTCCTTATTTAAATGATGGTGTAGTAAGAAGTGTAGGTTGTTGTAAAGACAGACAAATCATACATTGTTCCTCAACCAGATGAGCGGTGTCTTCCTCAGGCCCGTCACTGTCGACTTCAATGATCAAACAGGAGTCAATATGATACTTTAGAAGCTGCAGAGGTACAGCAACACCACACTTGTGACATGTGGCTTTTGCCATACCGCTGAAGGCTTCATCAGTAAGTTGTAGTGGACTTGTATCGAGATCTTCTTGGATAGGGACTATAAACAGTTTTTTACCCCCTTGAGCAACCGATTTCAAGAGTCTGCCTGTATAACCAGCATCGTCAGGTGACACAAGGGACAGTTTACGGCTTCCCCATCCACCTATCAAAATTAAAAAATAATTAAAAATTAAAAAATTGCAGCCAAACATAGTTTTATAGTATAGTTTTTAAAAGACATTACTGCAATTATATTAAATAAACTAACCATTGCTTCTTGTTAAAAAAAAATATATATATATATATATATATATATATATATATATATATATATATATATATATATATATATATATCTGCTTACCAGCTGCTTTATAAAGTAGCCATCCACCTGTCACTGTTTGCAGTTTTGGATATAGAACTTTGAGGGTGTCACATAACTGTAAGTGAAAAAGTACAAAAGAAATTGACATTTCATTTCAAAACAAACCTATTTAATATGCACACACATTCACACATTTAATATAACACAAGATTATATATATATATATATATTTATATATATTTTTTTAAGAGCACAGTACCTCTTCATGTGTCATGCTTTCATCAAGATGAGCAGTCCTTGGACCCAACCCAGCCTGCATATGGGTCACTTTCTCTAGCTCACTTGGAGTTTTTTCACACTGCTTTGGTAGCAAATAGAAAGACACCTCCAGTGCTCTGATTTTTTTGGCTGGGATAACATTTGTTGCTGGAAAGCGTTTCTTCCCCCGGCCTTTAGTAAAAATGCCTGGAAATGTTCTATAGAGAAAAGCTTTTGATTAAAAAATTTAATACAAGTTTACATTTTTTTATTTTTATTATTAGGTAGGCAAATTTCCACTGGACTGTTGCAGTACAGGCGGCTGGGCAAAAAACATGCTATTGTCACTTCAGCTTGTTAGGAGATTCCTGAGACCAGTTTATACCGGTTTTAAGCCATCTTTAAAATGTTTTTAGAAGAAATTCTGAACAAACAATAAAAAACTATTAACTACATATCTTTAAGGACTTGTACATTAAAATCTAAAAATTAAGAATTTTACTAACTTGAATTTGCTAACTGTATACTAATATGCTCATTAATTAGACATACAATGTGAGGTACATTCATTAATGTATCAAAACCAGGCTCTGACATTACCTACATGTAGTAGAGTGGTTGTCATTTGCCAAAACAATCTTAATTTGTGGATATGTTTTGTGGATAATGCCAATTTCTCCATTTAAAATGTATTATGACCATGTCCATTCTGTACTTGAGGAATTCTGTTTACAAACTTTTAAAGGGTCTATATCAAATTGGTTTAACATATGACACTATAATGACTGCAGTTTGACCTGTGAAAAGAAAGCAGTACTACACTAAACAGAAACAGCTTAAACTAATATGTTATGCTAGTAAACTAGCTTTGTTTTTGGCCTCTTCTCCCGGCCGTATTGCAGGGACCAGCAGGCTCCTACATCAGCCCAAACCGTGCGGTCCTATCCCAGTGGAAATGCGCAAATTTTTTAACCAGACCGATAGCATATGCCAGTTTATTTCTTACCTTGTCATTTCAGTTTGAAGTGATGGTCCACCAGAATGGTCCCTCCTATCCAGCGATAAAACATTTAGGATGGACAGACTTAAAAACAATGCGTAAAGCACAAGTGTGTACTACACCTTGCGTTAGCTTCAACGCTCGCTGTACTTGGCTGCCTTTCAGTCAATAAATCCAGCAAACGCCTGGCTGACTGGACAATTTCAACTTGGTTATTCTGAAATAACAAAAATGTTTATCGCTACTATACGTGAGAGACCTTCAGTAGAAATACAACAGAACAGGAGTAGAACAGAATCTAACTTAGCACCCTTGGCGCATCAGTTGCCAGGTCCCGCCATGTTTGTTGTAGGTTATTACCATGGTCATCCTCCATAGCTGCTATTGTCCCTTAGTTGTTACTACTACCTGTCTCTTTAGTGTGTTTGAGCTTTATAACATTTATTGTAAGTAACATATGTTTAAAAAACGTCAGATATTGCATGCTAGCCTATATACGTTGATATCCAAAGATGAGCTTACCGCAGTGTTGCTGCTGGCCGCCATTGTTCAACTGGCTTGCGCGCTATATTGCTGTGTTACCAACGTGACCAGGACATCGCTGCGTGATTGGCTAGAGGATAGATCGACTCACACAAGATCGATTGCAATTCCTCGGTATCCCGGATGTTCCATGTAGTTCTTTACGGCGTATTTTACACTGTGAATTTCGAGTTGAATTTAAGTGCTCGAAAATATATCTATTGAATATTTACACAGCAAATTTTTTTATTTTGAATTTTGAAAATCTGGATAATATCTGGATAATATATTGAAATTTCTAACCTTGAAATTCAGTGACTAAAATTCGAAGTCAAAAATATTCAAACATATGTTTTCAGTGATAAAAAAAATCAGAGTTAGAAATGCACAGGTATTTAAAATTCAAAGTCTGATGACACTAATAATCTTCCATAGTCCTAGGGACCCAGTTGGAGCAATTTATTTACAAGTGACTGAGCAAAAAAAGAATTTTAAAATTTAAATTAATGTTTTTTTTTGACACTCCCAGATCTGAATTGGGACTTCCCCCCAAAAATCTAGTTTGCATTAATGAGGTGCGCACTGAGGTTTGTATAGAGCATGATCAGAGTGTTGATACACTGCTTCAACAGAGGACAAACTGAGCACCGTCAGAGGCCGGAGCACTGTCATGTTTCTTTTTGAGCACGCATTCTAATTAATAAAGGTCTAGAGCATTTATGAACTAAATTCATTTTATTTCAAAGTGAAATCACCATCAGACCATGTTTCAGGATAGCTGTTGACATGTTTAGAAAGAAATATGAATGTTTATCTCCTTTCTGTCGTGCCGGTTTGTGCTCGGTTTAGGTAGTAATGGAACTACTTCTACTAGTTTATGTGGAGTTCATTTTTACATTTTTGTAACAGACATGCTTGTGTTATTTTGATGCCATTATTTGATGTTATAGTGTTAAATGTTTTGTTTAACTGTATATTTTAACATTTCACACAATTAACCTTTAAATGAGTCAGATTTATGAATAAAAATCTAGAAGCCCAAACTTTAAGTACGAGTTAGTAATGAACAAGATTCTTACTATGGCCTGCAGGTTCTTAGTTTAATTGTGCATGAATAGTACTTAACAGGCCAGTGCTTGTTGCCCGGGCAGTTACCTGGTTCAGACCACTGCCTTTTCTTTCCTTGATGCTGTATGCTGCTTATTCAAAGTCTGGTTAGAAAATGAGAGCGGATCGGCCTAAGTAATGCAGGCAATCAAACACAGAATCTTCTATCTCTGATTTTCTTTATTTGCTCCTTCAGGCTGTTTCTGATCTCATTTCTCTATTTCTACAACCAGCTTCTACATGTCTATATTTGCCCATGAACTAAAGAGCAGCAAAATCACACGCGACATGTTAGCGGTCTGGCTGTATAAGGCTCCGCTCTAATGAGTGTAGCCTCCGCCTGGCAGCAGTCAACACAACATGAAACACTCAGTCTGAACCAAACCTGCTCGAAAAGAGATCAAGACTAGATTTGCAAAGACAGAAATATCTGGTTCCTTTTGTTGCTGTACTCCTCGGATAGTCCTTGTTTCCAAGTTACTAAGCCTTTTTTTTTTTTCTTTACTTTCCAATAGTTTTAATAATTTGTTAGTATTAACCATGAGGAACAAGTCAGGTTTATACTAGTTAGTTAAACATAGAAATTCCTTCAGAGCTGGATGAACAAACTCCTGAGTTGCAGAGTAAGTTTTGAGTTGATTGAACCAAACAAATCCAAACTGGGTCACTTTGGCATACATTTATGAAGCAGGCATGGACAGCAAAAAATGGCCTTATGAATGGCAAGTTTATTTTTTAAAGCCAAAGATGGCTCTCTCGACAAAACCAAAGTTATTTGCATCTACTGTCGATGTGAACTGAGTTACCACCGGAGCACATCCAGTCTGAAATATCACCTGCTGGCCAAACGCATTGCTAATAAAGTTCCCCCGGCTCAGCCTCCTTCCCAAAAGCAGACAACACTGGAGAATCTGCAGCAAAAACACCTGGGCAGCACAAACAAACTTTCTTCAGCTACAGCTAAAGGAATAGCTACTGCACATACTGTAGGTCAGTTTTTTCAGCTATGTATTAATTCAATTCATTATGCACATCTGTGGGCTTGAGTTTGACATTTTATGATTTCAGCATCTTTTTATTCAGAAAGCTTTTCTGGATAGTGTTACAAACAAGTGTTATTTATCTAAAACAGTTCATTTATGACCTCTAGTCTAAAAAGCAAAGTAAAAACTACAAAATATGCTTTTAAAGTATGTTCCTTCATTCATTTCTACCGCTTTGTCCCGTTAGGGGTCGCGGGTGACTGGAGCCTATCCCAGCAGCTTTGGGCCTGAGGCGGGGTTCACCCTGGACAGTGGCCAGTTAGTCGCAGGGCTAATATTTAGAGACAGACAGTGACAGACAACCATTCACTCTCACATTCATTCACTAGGGACACTTTAGAGTTGCCAATTGACCTAAACATGCATGTGTTTGGACGGTGGGAGGAAGCCGGAGTACCCGGAGAGAACCAACAGTAACACGTGGAGGACATGCAGACTCCTCACAGAAAGACCGGAGTCGGCCGAGAATGCCGGGTTTTGAAATCATGACCTTCTTGCTGTGAGGCAGGAGTGTTAACCACTCTGCCACGTGCACCCTTTTTTTTTTTGTAGTATGTTTATAACAAATAAAAAAAAACATCTGATTAATTTGCAATTAATCGTGAGTTAACTACAGACAATTATGAAATTAATTAAGATTAAATATTTTAATTGTTTGAGTTCAGGTTCTATGTTTATTTCTCATGTTGCTGTTTTTTCTCTTATGTCTATGATGTCAATGTACAGCACTTTGGCCTGACTCTGTTTTAGTCAATTTTAGTGCTTTATAAATAAAGTTGGATTGGAACATGTAAAAGTTTTTATGTAATATGTAAAAGGATAAATCAAAAACATTTGACACAATCTTTATAAAAATGTTTATGAAAAATAAAAACAGCCTGCTCCAGAGCAGAGTAGCCGTGTAGAGTCAGTTACTATGGCAACGAAACTTGCTCAAGTCTAAACCTCCTTCTGGAGCCAGAAAACTCAAAGTTTGCTCAAACTAAACCTCATTCTTTAAACAAACCTTAATGGCAGCCAACGATGTAAAAACATACCTCTATAAAGGTGGATTACCCAAAATTCACCAACCCCACCCCTCATCCCCCAACAACAACTTAACGACCGTTCCTGTTTTTATCCTGTCATAAAAGTCAAACTGCAAAATTCTAATACATTAAAGTAAACTCAAGTTTAGAACTTAAACCTCTGCGTCTGAGTTTTGAGTCAGACCATTTGTATGATCCTGCAATTATCTCCGTCTCATTTATCACAGTGTATTTCCAATATTTATTTGCATTTAACTGTGCTTCCCCTTTATTTCTTTTTTTTGTTTCTCTGTGTATGCAGTCATGTCCAGTGCTGCAATAGACACTTTTTATGTTCTGTAGGTAGCCCCTCACTTCCTTGTTGACATCTGTGTAAACCACTAGGAGTGCAAGCATGTGGCCAAAGCTTTCTGTGGCACACCTGACTGTTACTGTCATATGCCATAATATCAAACTATTATCACCTAATACCTGTTACTGTTGTTTCTTTTATCTGTTGATCATTAAACCAATCAGCTGCATAAACACCCTACAAACTATTAACATCCATGTTTTAATCTCCAAATTACAGAAACAATCTACTTTTGTGCATTTCCCTGTCAGTATAACAAACTAAATGCTAAAATGACTGGGATTTAAGGCTTTAAAGTGTTGATTTTAAAAGTGACAACATGCATGTCTTAACTCCAATAATAAACCACGCTTCACCCTTTTCCTCAGCTAACAGGTCGCTGGCAGTCAAATACATATTTTATGCACACTGTCTTCATACCTAAATAGCTTTGGGGAAGTGAAGGTATTTAAAGGTGAAAAATCCTAGTCATGTTTGAAAGGCATGCCGTGAGAGCTGACGCTGAATTGTTAATATTAGTCCTTCACATCAAAGTCACATGTGCCGCTACACGTCCGGTCACTTATTCATTCTGTAAGCGTATGGTTTTTCCATCTCAGGAGTCAGCTGTAAGTGCAGATTTATACTTGTGGCGTGCTCTCACGGCTGACGCTGCTGTAGTTAATGACCTGTTTGATCGTCAGTGAAGTTCGTCACCATCCTTGGGCAGAGTGGGACATCATTAGCTTCAGAGCATGTTTCAGTAGTTATTACGAAATAGTGCTTTTGCAACACATTTCAGTTCTGTTCTGATTTACACATATGAGTTATAAGCTTGGCACATTTTTGGTTCCTTTTGAAAAGTAGGTCCACATTATTTCAGATGTCTTCTTCTTTACAGGACAGTTTCAAAATTGAATCTTAGCATTTGACAATATTCACTTTATGTTGTATTTTTATTTTTTACTAACTTTACTAATCTTGCTTGTTTAAAAAAAAAATTAGACAGCTTATTTTTTTTCTTCTTTGGCTTGGTTTAAACGACAAGAAGTTCAAATTTATCTTAATTAATTCCCCACAACATTTCTCATTAGCTCCAAGTTTTCTCGTGTTGAGTAATGAGGTGCAGATCAGTTCCACTGGATGGATCACTTTATGCAAAATTATCTTTGGCAAATTTAGTCCATCCACACTTTAAATCATCCACCACAACCATTTCTCCCAAATTAAATTGTATCAGTGTTCCAGATTTGTGTAAAGCAATTAAACGTGTGAAGACAGGCTGGAGGAATGTCGCTGATCATTTATACACTTTTCACAGAACGCTATTTACAACTCAAACTGCCAGTATTGGTTATAAGAGATATATATATACATACTGACCACTAGGACAATACAATTATCATACATTTACATTAAAAACTGAGGAGCTACATCTAAAGAGCCTTGTATACTGTGTGACATGCTAAGTAGTCAACCCAAGTTGATTTCATTGGGCCTTTTTTTTCTTCTCAATTCACTGGAATGTGGGGCATCTCGTCATCTCATCTGGTGAGGTGCGTGCCTCAAATCGAGTTCAATTCCTGATGGCATTTGCTCCAAGTCATCTCCTCATTCTGTCCCCCATGCTTCTTGTTTACTGGCTGTCTATCTAATAGACTATAAAGACTTGAAGGGTTTTCACTCTTCTACTCCTTACCTATAGACCCAGTTTATTCTTCCAATTTAGTGGGGTCATTAGGACCTGTAATAGATCAAATTGCTGAGGAAACTCTTACTCTTCTGTAATGACCCAGACAAATTTCATGGTCACCATGTTAGGAGCTGTCCAAATTCTCACTTTAGTAAGGAAAGGAGATAAGAAAAGAGCTTCAGTGCCTCCTTACGGACCTCCTTTAGCATAGGAACCGTCATCCCTCAACCCATTGTATCAAAAACCTCTGATAGATGAGTTTGTGATGAGTTTGAAGTCACTCTGCACCAACCATTACTCCCTAAATATCTGCATAAACATTTTTTTAAAGGCACCGCTCTAGAGCCACAGCGCTTTGTGCCTTACTTTTTATTATTCACTGTTTATGCATGCTTTGAGCACCCTTGTTTACATTCACAGAAACAAACAATGTGCCGTTCCGGTCTGAACACCACAACTGACCCCCAACAGCAGCACAGGTACCTTTTCTTTCATTTAAAAAGGAAAAACTGGACCAATTTTATTCTGCACAATAAGAAAACATTACTCCTGAAGTTTAGAGCTTACCTTAAACTTTTAGTTTTTTTTTTGTTATCTCTGCCTCGTTAAACACTGCATTAATGCCATGCTATTATTAATCCATGTTTCACTTTGCTTCCTCTTTCTTTGTTTTTTTTACTTTTTTCTTTGTGTAAAAAATGTATCTGCACTAAATTAACTGTTACTGATTTATTTGATAGCTGTTACATCCTTGTGTAGACCAATGGGAATGGGTCCCTTTTTTAGGATCTAGCATACTCATCTATTAAAATTGTTGATACTAAACCCAAGTGGGTGCCTTGATGTTACATTGTTTGTCTAAAGCCAGTTGGTTTGAATCTAAATGTGCACTGATGTAAACTCCAAAAAAAAACAAAAAAAAAAAAACGAGGGGCTAAAAAGTTATTTTTACATGAAACTAGGCAAAGAGTGAGCCCTTAAACAGTACTTTTGATTGAATAACTGCGGGTCACTGGCTGAGAATGATATGTGTGATGTTCTTTCGAGTTCAAAGCTAAAATATAACTACCTACTCATTTGGTAAAACAGTATGTTCTGCCTTCATTTCTGCCAAGACCTCGGCTGACTTGACTGAGGTTAATTTGGTGAAATTGCTATGCAAACGAGACGCTCTCTGTTTGGATTTCATCGGCAGTGGAACAGACTCTCCCGACTGTCTGTCAGAGGAGAGAGCGTCAGGGATAGCTGCTCGGAGCCATATTGGCATTCAGCTTCCAGCGGCACCCCAGAGGCACATGTCAGCAGCGGTGATGACAGAATGAAAAAAAAAAAAAACAAAGAAAACCTCAAGCTGCTGGAGCATGGTGCTGACAGGATGGCACAGTGGTCAGCTTCAATGGACAGTGTTCGGTGGTTGAACAGGTAGACAATAATGATGCAGGGCCATACTCCTATCTCAGCCCTGCAGGAAGACCCGAGGCTGTGGATCTCAAAGTTTCCCCAGGACAGCACTGGAGGATTTCTAGTTACAGGCATAAAAATTAGCTATTGTGTTCAGTAACCCGGTGTCAAGGTAATCAAGGTAACCAGTCAATGTGTTTAACTAGCAGGTTGAGAAAATCAAATTACTACCTTACTCCGTTTATACTTATTAACAACTCAATAATTACTGGGCTAATCAGTTGGGTCTATTAGCTTTTATATATTCATTTATACTTATTTTTCAACAGTAATGCTTATGCTATTATTTTATCCATTCAAACACATTTAATTATGACAATAACATTAATTAAATTCTTTTTTCTTTTTATTCATTAGGGGTTGCGGGTGACTGGAGCCTATCCCAGCAGCTTTGGGCCTGAGGCGGGGTACACCCTGGACAGTGGCCAGTTTGTTGCAGGGCTAACATTTAGAGACAAACCACCATTCACTCTCACATTCATTCACCAGGGACACTTTTAGATTTGCTAATTAACCTGTACATGCATGTCTTTGGACGGTGGGAGGAAGCTGGAGTACCCGGAGAGAACCCACGGTAACACGTGGAGGACATGCAGACTCCTCACAGATAGACCAGAGTCCTCCGAGAATGATTGAGTCGGCCGGGTTTTGAACTCACAACCTTCTTGCTGTGAGGCAGGAGTGCTAACCACTCTGTCCTGGCTGTAGCAGAATGATTTTTTTAAAAGCAAACCAGTGTTTTTGTGCTTCCATAGTCATGTGTTAGTAGTAGTTAGTGTTTCAGGATACAAGCCCAAATCATTTAGAGAATATTTTAAAAAGTTTCTTATTTATTTTCCATATTTTAAATAAATAAAAAAATAAAGTATTTATAATTAGCAACTAGCAATTTAATACATTTGATTCATTTTCTATTTTTTCTATACCAGAGCATGTGCACAATAATAATAGAAATGTGCGTGGCAACAACTTAACGTCCTCTGACTAAGATCAGCTGTTGTACCCACCTCTCGCGGCGCTGGCACAGTCGCAGACGACCACCGTCTTGATCAGTGCCAGGCCTGCGCCGCCGCAAGATACAGCCCAGTGTGATGCTGAGCTAGCACTATTCAATCATCTTTTTTGTTCTAAGGTGCATTTTAAGATTGCACTTTTAATCTCCTATTTTCTTTTCTGTGTACAAATACTCTCTAAATAAATTCCATTCCAATGCTAATCTTTTACTTTGTATAATTGTTGCCTTAATCCTTCTGCATTAGTCATGGATTTAAAATGCAAATTAATACGTTTACAAGAAAGCTTTACAAATCTTTCTCTTAAAGTTAGTAAAGACTTACCTAAAGTTGAAATTAATTACACTGGATCACTGAGTCAGAAGTGTGTACTTGTTTTGTTTGTTGTCTCAATGTTAGCTGCGCTGTGACAGACCGTGCAATTACCCCCTGATTAGCTTTGAGCACTGTGTGTTTGACAGTATGAACAACAGTCCTCGGGTTGATGGGCTGTAATTGTGCAGCCACACACACCGTGACTAAGCATAGCCTCCACCTGAGCCCAGAGCTGCTCCGTCGTTTTCCCAGCTCCTCTCTTCAAAGTAGGACATGGCTTATAAATCCAGTGCCACCGACACAGCCATTAAACAAAATGAGTCCTGTTACAGAGGGAAGGGAATTAAGGTGAAGCTTTAATTACCGGATTGTGTTGTATTCAAATGTGTGGCTTCCTAGAGACAGTTCCTAGAGACGGTTTTTAAGTGCCCTGCCGACACATAGCAGCAGTGAAGACATGAGTTTAATAACAATAATGATGTGGCTGTGCTAGCTGGGGATTAGGACTAGTGGCAATTTTAGGGGCTGCGGGTGAAAAGAAACAGAAGAGATCTTAAATTCCGGCTTGTGCGATGCTCCAGATAGGACTCCACAAGCTGCAGGCTGCCTCTGATATTCATGGACTCGCTGTCCTTACTCGGCAGTAAGCCTTGAGGGCTTCTCTAAAATAAAGCGCACGACTCAATGTGGGACGATGAGATGAGACTGAAACACGGGCAGCCTGGAGTTTCTGTCCCAGTCAGATAACACATCGGACTTTATTAGCCGATTAAGCAATGCACTGCACTCCAGGAAGAGGCCAACGGCACACACCAATTCAGCCTCTTTGCTTTGGTCATTAAAAAGATCAACAAAATGTCTTCAAGCACCACTATGCAACATTTTAACATCAAACAAAAGCGTCCAAATGTGTCTGTCTGTTTTCTGGGTTGAAACAGACAGGACAGCCCTCTTTCATACCTACAGCGTTGGCTCACTATGGCACATTAGGTCACTATGTTTTACCATACTGTAAAATCCCAACAGCTATTCCTCTTTTAAATTCTCTGTGGTCTCTTTTTAAGGGAGTTTTTATTTATCTTTTATAACATATTTAAGACTTTATCATATTGATATACTTATTCAACTCATCAATGCCTTGAAAAGGCACACGTTTGTCTACTCTTTGAATCCTATTTATAATTGCTTGTTTCTTCCAATTGTGTCTTATTAAGTGTTCTTTGCTGTTTGTTGCATGTTTGTTGTCTTAATGCTCAAATGAATTTCCTCCGATGTGATTAATAACATTTTCTGAATCACTGAATCTGAATCATTAGTTGCTCAGATTTGTCATTCTTATTTCCTGCACCTACAGTACCTGAATCCCCTCTGGCCTCATAGAGTCACTCTTTTAAACTACTAAGGCTTCAGGGGCCGTTGACCTCAAAACAAAAAACACAACTTATCCCTTCATAAGAAGCCGGTATATTTAAAATGGCTCTATGTAGTTTGGGGTTCAAGCTAAATTTATAAAGCTTCCTTGAGAAAGGTCAAAAGAAATGTTAGACCATATTATTTTGTGTAGTCATGGCTCTTTCAAGACAAAACTGTCAATGGAGAACTACTGTATTTTTGATGCATGTTGTGTCATGCAGGTTTTTACATACTGTATGTGGTATATTAAAAATAAACTAAAAGTTATTGAATACCTATGAAGAAGGAAACCTTTTCTTTTTGAAGATGGAAGACAGTGAAAATACTTGTTTATGGTAGATGTTGAAAAGTATGTCTCGCTGTAGAGCTATCACAGACTCAAACACCCTCTTCATACGTGGGTTACATTTGCCAACTTAGTTTGAGGCTTTCTGGACTAAAACAAAGTCTGTTTTGAATTTACTCCAAAACATGTATGGTCAGGAAGTGTCAGTAAATTCATAAAGACAAGAAGCATCGCATTGGTGTAATTCACGGCATATGACTTAATGAGGCATATACTGTAAATTATACTAAACCTGGTCTGAGAGGTAGCCAACTTTTGTCTTGACATTGAGCTTTAAGAAAATAAAGGGAAACTAAATAGGGTTTTTTCCATTTTGTTTTGGACCTATGCTCTCTACACAAATCCATTTGATGGAAAAAAAATTCTTGACCTTCTCCAAATGGACTTAGGTTTCCAAACACATAAGCCACTTTCACACGTCCACTAAAATCAGGAGCGTGTGGTGATTGTTGCCACGTGCCCTGGTTGTAAGAACAAAATCCACCCCACACCTGTACCTGATCCTCCAGGGACCCTAGTGTCATGTCGGGAGCTCCCTGTTGTGCAAACATTTACTGTGTAGTCTGTGAGCTGATGACAAGTACGCTGTGCGTCTGGAGCTGAAACCTTGTACTGTTTACTTGTAACTTTACTTTAACCTGTTTGGTTAAGATCCTCACATGTTCCAATAACTGTCGTTTCAATATTAGCACCAGAGTCACCGTGAAGGACTCGGCTCATTTGTATGTTTGTTTTGTGTTAGCGTCATCAGGCTAATGAAGCATAGTCCCCCACTTCTCAGTACATTCACCGAACTGTTCATGAGGTGTGCGAACATTAACAACACGGCCATTTTGCAGACTTAATCTGCATGTTTAAACAACGATGTGCAGATTGTGGCCGGTTGAAATCATTCCGATTATGCCCTCACTAGATGTGTGAAAGTGGCTTAAACTACATACAGACAAGGCTGCATATGTATTGCAATTGAACTGTTATTGCAATTTTATCATTATCACGAATTGACAATGTATCACAATAATCCTATGGTCTTCCATGTGATGGACATTTACTTTTTGCATTAAAAGTTAATAGAGTTAGAGTTCAGTCTATAAATATAGATTTATCTCCTGCTTTGATGAGAAAAAAGTTAAATCAAATTTAATTAATTAATCAAATTCATCTGCAGCTCATATTGTTATTACAATTTTCCACATGCTGATTGGATATTGTTCTAACATTGTGCAGCCCAAATACAGACTTTTAAAATATACTGGCTCTTTATGAAGGGCTCAGTTCTTGTTTTGAGGTCAACTCTCTGTTACCCGCCAGCCCCCTGAAGCCTTATTAACATTTCACACCATCTGCATCGCATTAGGACAAAAAAGGACAAACCCCGTCTTGAGAGCCCTTTTTCCTCCACCGGCAATAAGCTGCTCAATGGCACTGCAGGCATTTTCGAAGGCGGGCCCATGCCACAGGCCTGGCTCTCATCTCCACTGGGCTGAGCTGTGATTGGTCACACATGCTGCCAGGTCACATGGCGGGGCTTGTTTGGCAGCGCGGGTTGCTAGATCACTGTGGGGCGGCAAGCTTGGCTCAACAGGCTGCCAAGATGACTGCAGGCAGAGGGCAGAGCTGGTGGAGAGCCGGGGCTACAGATGACTCATATTACTCATTCAGAGAAACACCAAGGCTGCACATCGTTTTAAAAGGAGAACGACTAGAGAATGGGTGAATGGAGAATGGGTGTTGACGTAAATGGTCAATACTGCATTTGGTGTTCACTGAATTGATCTTAAAAAAACTTCTCCTGCCTTAGAAAAAAAAAAAAAAAAAGGGGGACGGGACCACAGCCCAAATGTCTCAAGACTTTTATGAGTAAATATTTATGCCACTTCTTGTTCTGTGCAGCAGGAGGTTTTCAGCTTAGTTTTCATTATTTGCATAATCTTCTATTGTTGTCTGTTGTAGATTCACAGGCCAATTAGTAAAACGTAATTTATTCATTCATTTGGTCCTGTTAGGGGTCGCAGGGACTGGAGACTATCCCAGCAACTTTGGGCCTGAGGCGGAGTACACCCTGGACAGTGTCCAGTTAGTCGCAGGGCTGACACTATGAGACAAACACTGACAGACAACCATTTAATCTCACATTCATTCACTAGGGACACTACTCACTAGAGTTGCCAGTTGACTATACATGCATGTACCCTTGGAGAAAAGCAAAGATTAGATCTCTTTGAAGGGAAATGTCTCATTGACAGAGATTGAACCAAAAATAAAGTTCTATGTAATGACTGACCTTCTTTGACTGATGCTTTCTCTATACTCCACTCTGTAGCCTACACTCCCCTACCGGCAAAGACTAGAGTTAATTTTTTAACATCAAATTTTATTAGGCCATTAAAAGATGAACAGCATCCATGTTGATCCTCAAGCCCCAAAAACATCCCTATGACGTCCATCATTCCAGTTTCAATTTAATTTCCAACATCAGTCTGAATTAGTTTAGATAAATGTGATGATTTATCATCCTTATGGTATTCTGTCCATCAAAGACAATTGTTCATTAGTTTACCAAAGCACACAACAAAGTGGATTCTTTTCCCAAGGAGAACTGTCCTCAACTTTCCCCAGACTAATTTCTTCAGCGAACACTGCTTTCTCATTTTATCAGGCCTAACCATTTTATCACTCCGCCACTGAGTGCACTCTGAAGACGCTGTTGCTTCATTTGACACAAAATTACATTTCTTTGTAAATTTCAAGACACAAATGACATCAGGGCCAGTTAGCGGCTCCCCCTGTAGTAATCAGAGCACGCAGAACAACATGCTGTGTAGCGGGGGCCTACTGCGAGACTCACTGGGGCACAATGTGTCAGTCGGCAGATGATTTCTCTCCAAATGCCACACGCTGTAGCAGAATCATCAACGCTACATGGGCGTTAGAGGACGAGTTGTGATGGAATCTGGGCACCTCCTCCTCGCATCGTCACCATACCTCCCAGTCATTTCTGTCCAAGTGCAGTGAGAGAAGTGACCAGCTGCTGCTTCATAACACACCTGCTGTTTAAACCGTCTGTTTCCGGCTGAAATTCTGACTATTGCATCCCGGGCCGGGGACAACAACTGGGCCGTGGACCAGTACTCGGCCGCAGATCATTTGGTAGAAGGCCGCACAAAAAAATAATCAAGCAATGAGCATGTCAAGCAATGAGAAAAAACAAAAGAATTGTCAAAGGATCTGAGGAAAAAGGTAACTCAACTGTATAAAACATAGGAAAAAAAATCCAAGGAATTGAGAATGCCAATCAGCAGTGTTCAAAATGAGGAATTCTGTTGAAACAAACTGATATCAGCCAAAACTGCGAGAAAAATTGTTTGTGATGCAGAGAAAACCCCACAAATAACTTCAGCTGAAATACAGGACTCTCTGAAAAAGTGGTGTGGCTGTTTAAAGATGCACAATGAGTAGGCACTTGAAAAATGGGCTGCATGGTTGAGTCGTCAGAAGAAAGCCATTACGCAAATGCCACAAAGCATCTCGCTTACAATACACCAAACAGCACAGAGACAAGCCTCAAAACATCTGGAACAAAGTCATTTGGAGTGATGAGACCAAAATTAACATTTTGACCACAACCATAAACGTTACAGAAGTTGGAGAAGAGTCAACAAGGCCTATGATGAAAGGTACACCATTTCTACTGTGGAAGTGGATATGGATGTGTGAGCTACAAAGGCATCGGAAAAAATGAATGCAGCATGTCATCAGAAAATACTGGAGGAGAATTTGTACTCATCAGCCCGGAAGCTGCACAAGGCCAAGTCGACCTGTCATTGGCTACAGCATAAAGTGCTGCAGTTCAAGACAGGCCAAGAATTTACAGGAACAGCTTTACCATCTGAGAAAATAAAGAGCCTACCACAAAATACTTCAAGTTGTCATTGATGTTAAAGGTGTACACCCTTCCTACTTTGTACTCACTTTGGTAGCCTGTATTTGTCAGAAATAACATAAATAAATATAAAGATGCAGTACTGCCATACCCATTTTACTAATTATATGTCTTGAGACCATGGGAGGTCATGATTTATGTAAAGAAAAAGCTGAATGTATAATAAATCTACAGTGTTTTTGGTGTTGGCTAAAAATTAATGACTGTATTTTGTTTCTGTCTCTGTGTGGCCTGTGAGGAAGAGCAGGACGTCCTGTGAACCACTGTGGAGCAGTTACATGAAGATTAGACCTGTGACAAACCTGTGACTGTGACAAAGAAGAACCTGGACCAGCTTCACCTGCAGCTCCCTGAAAATAAAGCTTATGTCTGCCACACCTCAGGATCTGTGTTTTATACTTTATCTTCAGAACTAGACACTTAATAGAAACAGACACACTATATCAGCTTCTACAAGTTCTAATATTTACTGTTCATAATGGCTCTGAACTCTTTCTAAACTAGACATTGTCTACATCATTTAACATAATTGGTGCTGAGCAGTTCCTCGCATTAGAAACTGCTGTCATTAAGTCTCATTTTAAGATGAGCAGTCTTGACGCCACAGTACTAAACAGAGGTCCATACAAACAACTTAATGACTTTCTTCTTGTAAACAACTGTTTTGACGCTTTTCATTCAGGTTTTAGGCCCCACCACAGTACTGAGACCTCTTATCAAGGTGACGGGTAACATTCGTATGAACACCGATGCAGGCAGAGCCTCAGTCTTAGTCCTGCTGGATCTGAGTGCAGCGTTTGACACAGTTGATCATGTGATCCTGTTACAGAGGTTAGAGGACTGAGTGGGCTTCTCTTGTGCTGCACTCAAATGATTCAGGTCCAATCTTGAAGACAGGAAGTACTTTGTTGAAATTGAAAACTGCATCTCAGACCCAATGGCCTTTACAATACTGAGACCCCTTTTGTTCAATCTCTACATGCTTCATCTGGGCCAGTTAATTTGCAGAAGCAACTCTGCAGATGACACTCAGATGTGCATGTTACTGACAGCAGGCGACTATGGGCCTGTGGACTCACTCTGTCACTGCCTCTAACAGATCATTGTGTGGATGCCAAACAACCTTATACAACTTAACCCAGTTATTATCTTTGGCCCACAAAAACAAAGCGAAAGCGTCAGCAGTCACTTTCTCTAAAGCCTAAAGTTCAGGTTAGAAATCTGGGGGTAATAATAGACTCAGATTTGAACTTTAACAGTCACATTAAAGCAATAACATCAACTTTTTTTCCATCTCAAAAACATTGCCAGAATCAAGGGTATTGTGTCTAAATCAGACTTAAAGAGACTAATCCTTGCATTTATCTCTAGCAGGTTAGACTACTGCAATGGTCTGCTCACTGGACTCACTAAGCGAGCTGTAAGACCAGCAGGACATACAGAACGCTGCTGCTCGAGTCATGACTAGGACCAGAAAGTACAACAGAATGTCATTGACGTGTCACGTGACCATTCACACCAATGACTTGATGTTCTAAAAACTGTGACAATAGAAAAGTCCTGTTTCAGCCAGCTCTTCCTCTTCCTCAGTCACTCGGAGGAGCTCAGAGTATAGCCACTGCTCCACATCGAGAGGAGCCAGTGGAGGTGGCTCGGGCATCTGTTCCGGATGCTTCCTGGACGCCTCCCTGGGAAGATTTTCTGGGCATGTCCTACCGGAGGGAAGGCCCCGGGAAGACCTAGGACACGCTGGAGGGACTATGTCTCTCGGCTGGCCTAGGAACACCTTGGTGTTCGCCCGGAGGAGCTGGAGGAAGTGTCTGGGGATTGGGCAGTCTTTGCTTAGACTGTTGCCCCTGCGACCCTGCCCCGGATAAGCAGAAGAAGATGTTTCAGCCATACTAAGTGGTACCAAACAATAGTACTTCACCTGAAACTGTCAGAGGTATACTGTCATTATGAATTTTACCGATTTCCTTGCTGTTTGGTACTATAGGTCATGAGATGGAGGCATTCACAGAGTTCCAATTTCAAAGAACATTTCCAGAATTTCTTCTTGGCTATTCAAAACAATTCAGGACTGTCACAGTTCATTAAAGACTTATTTATTTATGGTTTATCAGTAGCCATCACCTGGAATTATACTGACCCATCCTTTTTGTTCTGGTTGAAACTCCATGACACAGCAGCCTCAAAATGTAAAAACTCAAAACTTAAATTTCCATTGTGTTTAAGGAATAGATCTAAAGTCAGTTTAAAACAAAAATATGCACCAAAGTCTATATGGCAATCTTGAAAAACACAAAGGTTTTACCAGATCTCTATGTATTGGGCGGCAGTAGCTCAGTGGGTAGCGCGCCGTCCTTCTCGACTGGGGTGGGCGGTTCGATCCCCACTCGAAACATCCCAAAACATCATAACAACCTGCTCTTCCCCACATACTGTTGTTGTGTCCTTGTGCAAGACACTTAACCCACTGTGCCTCCTCCCAGGACTCCCCTGCAAAAGAGATTTGTAATCTCAGTGGGACTTTCCTGGTTAAATAAAGGTTAAAAAAATATATATAGAGTATATAAGCTAAGCGGCGATAAAGGCCTTTCGCCTCTTGAGACCGCTGGAGACACATGCACTGAGGATTTCATTTCTGCTTTAAAGCAGAATCTCACTGTAATGTCAAATAACCGGCCTGTGCTGCTGGGCCTACACCACCTTGTAATCTAACTTTAGAGTTAAAGGTCTCCACAATCTCTGGTTTTCCTGGGAGCTGTCTGAACCTTTGGAAATAATAGATTATGCTTGGGCTAAGCGAGAAAAACAAAGTACTGGCTGGAGATTTGAGATGACTCAGGAATCGCTGCACCCCTGTTTAAAAAGACAAAATGTAAATATAACTTGTCTAAAAGTACAAGGTTACAAGTTCCAAATGATTCTGAGGAGTTTTCTAAGACTCTAGCCTTGGCTCTGGAGGGCCTCCTCTAAAGGAAGGATCCTGGCAATTGGGAAATGGCATTTATTTCCCAAAGAAATGGCTGCCTCTTCACAGACTCATTACGACCACAGCCACAAATCTATCAAAAACAAATTGATAATTTTTTTGGCACACGTGTCTAGATGATACTCACCAAATTTGGAGCTGTTTAGATGAAAAGCCTTTAGACACAAGGGGTGCAATTTAGGTGGTCACGCATACACCCAACATAGTAGATTTCCTGTTGAGTTTACGATATGGCTGTAATACATTTTTCTGTTCGCCCTGAGGTGTCCTATGGATGTACCAAGTTTCATTTTTCTACGTTGGAAAAAGTTACTTTCACTTTCCATAGGCCCAATGTATTTTGACTTTTGTAGGGTCGCCACTGAGTCATTTTTCGTATTTTTTTCGGGACTTCAAATACATACATTTTTGCCGGGCTTGAAGTCTGGGACCAATAAAAATGACTTTTAGTTGTTCGTTTACTGGGTTAAATTGAGGATCATTTTGCAGAAAAATTATAATAAAAAATATATACCGAATTATAATAAAAAAATATAACTCGAGCAAAAAGTCTAGAAAAACACTTGTCTCTTTTACATACATGTGTTTAGCTCATTTTGCCCAAGTTTGGTGTCTGTGGAATGAAGCAGCTTTTTCTGTGTACTTTTAAAAAGAGGTGTATTTTAAGTCGGTTCACATTTTCAATTAAAATGGCCGCCTTCCTGTGTGTGATAGGGTGTGGTCCCCATTGGCTTTTTGTTCATAAGCCCATGGTGGATGTGTGTACCAAGTTTTATTTGCCTACAACAAACTAAAAATTTCACTTCCCATTGACTTTTTCACATTTTTGGGACGTTGCTATGGCAACACATTTATAGATAGGGGTGGTTGTCATTGGCTTTTATGCTCGTCATGACATAAGAGATGTGTGTACCAAATTTTATGTCTCTATGACAAACTAAATTCTTAGGTCCCATTATAAGTTTGTAGGGGCGCTGGAGAGCCATTTCTAAAGATAACCCTTTTATTTACATATTTTTGTTCAGGTCATGAATGTGCACAAACGCCTTTTTGGGTCCAACTCGATCCGAGAAGGCGTTTGAGAGTTAAGAGACGTTTTATTTTCACAAAAATGGCCACCTCGTTACAGGCTTGCCACACCCATACCCGATAAGATATCAACAACAAAGTCACAACTTTGGTTGGCACACGTGTCTAGATGATACTCACCAAATTTGGGGCCATTTAGATTAAAACACAATGATTTGCATCTTTTTGCGCAAAGTGCGATTTTAGTGGCGCGCGTTTCACCCCACATGGCGGACTTCCTGTTAAGTTTAGGGTGTGACTGTCATTGACTTTTCTGTTTGCCCTGAGGTGTCCTATGGATATACCAAGTTTCATTTTTCTACGTTGGAAAAAGTTACTTTCACTTTCCATAGGCCCAATGTATTTTGATTTTGTAGGGTCGCCACTGAGTCATTTTTCGTATTTTTTTGGCGACTTCAAATACATAAATTTTTCGCCGAGCTTGAAGTCTGGGACCAATAAAATGACTTTTCGTGCATGTTCACTGGGTCAAATTTAGGATCATAGGTCGACAAGAAAGATAAAAAAAAAAAAAAAAAAAAAAAAAGAAAAATCCGAGCAAAAACAATAGGCCCTCCCGGCCATCACCGGCTCGGGCCTAATAATAATATTATTCCACAACATGTTTTTTACTCTTTTTTTTTTATTCCATGGCATTTCCATTGGAGGAACACTACTTTAAATTGGCACGGAAACCCTCATTTGGTTTCCAACAACATGGAGTGAGTCGCAAGCATAAGACATCCCATTATCTTGAGTCGCCACAGACACCGGGGACAAGTGAGGATGGTTTCTGACATTACTTGGTCTGTCTTAATGAGACAGTTTGTAGCTGATGGGGCTGTGAACCCAAAGGAAGTGGAGATAGTAGTAATTCTGAAACATCTGGCGACATGGCTTGTGTGAAATGAGGGAGCTTAATTCTACAAAGATAATAACGATTGGATAATGGTATGATGATGTTATGATGATAAGTTTGTTCATATACGTTGCTGTGCAGGAGAGCTCCATGTGACCACACTCTGCGGGCTAAGGCTTCTGGGTAATTGGGGACAATCTCGATCCTGTTTTTGCTCCATCTCAGTGAGCTTCTCCTGATTCTTACCACACTTGTTTGTCGTTTGTTCTGCTCTGTTTCTTTATCCCTTGCCCCCCTCGCCCGTTTCCATCTTCATTTCGCTGCCTTCCAGCTTGTCTCTTTCCTCTATCGTTCTCGCTGCTCATTCCCACTGAAAGTAATAATGTTAATGTGATCTGCAGTGAGGCCATAAACACACTCTAATCTCCTGCCTGTCTCTGGGCTTGGGGCTGAACCTGCTTAGCTATTTCTGGATATGCTATTTCTCATGGTTATGGTGACTATGTAATCACTGAGGCGCTTACTACTCTGGTGTACCGAGCTGTGGATGGAACGCCACAATACAGAACTGAAAGCAAGTCCGGGCTCGTGCTTACTAGGTAAAATTTGTAGAAAATGCTGTAAACAGACTATTCTCTAAAATAGTAGTTGAATCGCTTTACATGGTTGTATATACTTCCAGCAATATTGCATTTTCTATTCTCTAATAAGCGATCGGGGTGCACGTGGCAGAGTGGTTAGCACTCCTGCCTCACAGCAAGAAGGTTGTGAGTTCAAAACCCGGCCGACTCTGGTCTTTCTGTGAGGAGTCTGCATGTCCTCCACGTGTTACCGTGGGTTCTCTCCGGGTACTCCGGCTTCCTCCCACCGTCCAAAGACATGCATGTTTAGGTCAATTGGAAACTCTAAAGTGTCCCTAATGAATGAATGTGAGAGTGAATGGTTGTCTGTCACTGTCTATGTCTAAATGTCAGCCCTGCGACTAACTGGCCACTGTCCAGGGTGTACCCCGCCTCAGGCCCAAAGCTGCTGGGATAGGCTCCAGTCACCCGCGACCCCTAACGGGACTAAGCGGTAGAAATGAATGAATGAATAATAAGCGATCAACACCATTGCATCATTGCAGTGTTCCCAAACTGTGGTCTCATGGCTCTCTGAGAATTCATGAAGAATAAAATAATAATAGTGATCTATTGTAACTTACTATACTACACTAGCTTGACTGGTGGGAACCTATAAAAACAGAAGTGGCTAGCAGAGAAAATAGTTATTACTTAATACTTTGATAAATCAATTTATGTAGAAACAAAGGTGCTGTGTAAACCATTATAAAATGTTGCCAGCCCTTGTTTGGAGTTCTGTATTGTGGCATTTAATCCACTTTTGGAATGGTTCGGGGATACAAGCAATGCCCAAATAGTTACAGATTTAAATCAAGATACAAAGAAATACAAGGCTGAGAGAGGGAGCTTGGTGTTCTCAGGAGTGTGATTATGGGGTGATTGTTATTGTATAAAAATGGTAGTAGTGGTGATCATAATTGTTTCTTATTATTTATATTGATATTGTTAAGGGTGATATAATTACAATAAAATGGGATATGATTACATAGTAAATAATAAATAATAATAATAATAATAATAATAATAATAATTAAAGCCGCAAGCGGCGATAAAGGCCCTCGCCTCCCTTGAGACCGCGGGGACACATGCACTCGTGCTTTAAAGCATAAACTTCACGGTAAAAGGATTCTGAGGAGTTTTCTAAGACTCTAGCCGTGGCTCTGGAGGGGCCTCCTCTAAAGGAAGGATCCTGGCAATTGGGAAATGGCATTTATTTCCCAAAGGTTGCCTCTTCACAGACCCATTACGACCACAGCCACAAATGTATCAAAAAACAAATTGATAACTTTTTTGCACACGTGTCTAGATGATACTCACCAAATTTGGAGCTGTTTAGACTTTAGACAGAAGGGTGCGATTTAGGTGGTCACGCATTACACCCAACATAGTAGATTTTCTGTTGAGTTTACGATATGGCTGTAATAAACTTTTCAGTTTGCCCTGAGGTGTCCTATGGATGTACCAAGTTTTGTATTTCTACATTGGAATAAAGTTACTTTCACTTTCCATAGGCCCGATGTATTTTTACTTTTCTAGGGTCGCCACTGAGTCATTTTTCGTATTTTTTTGGGGACTTCAAATACATAAATTTTTAGCTGGGCTTGAAATCTGGGACCAATAAAAATGACTTTTAGTTGTAGGTTTACTGGGTTAAATTGAGGATCATTTTGCAGAAAAATATGATAAAAAATATATACGGATTATAATAAAAAAATATAACTCGAGCAAAAAGTCTAGAAAAACACTTGTCTCATTTACATACATCTGTTTAGCTCATTTTGCCCAAGTTTGGTGTCTGTGGAATGAAGCAGCTATTTTCTGAGTTCTTTTAAAAAGAGGTGTATTTTAAGTCGGTTCACATTTTCAATTCAAAATGGCCGCCTTCCCGTGTGTGATAGGGTGTGGTCCCCATTGGCTTTTTGTTCATAAGCCCATGCTGGATGTGTGTACCAAGTTTCATTTGCCTACGACAAACTAAAATTTTCACTTCCCATTGACTTTTTCCAAATATTTGGGACGTTGCTATGGCAACACATTTATAGATAGGGGTGGTTGTCATTGGCTTTTATGCTCGTCATGACATAAGAGATGTGTGTACCAAATTTTATGTCTCTATGACAAACTAAATTCTTGGGTCCCATTATAAGTTTGTAGGGGCGCTGGAGAGCCATTTCTAAAGATAACCCTTTTATTTACATATTTTTGTGTTCAGGTCATGAATGTGCACAAACGCCTTTTTGGGTCCAACTCGATCCGAGAAGCCGTTTGAGAGTTAAGAGACGTTTTATTTTCACAAAAATGGCCACCTCGTTACAGGCTTGCCACACCCATACCCGATAAGATATCAACAACAAAGTCACAACTTTGGTTGGCACACGTGTCTAGATGATACTCACCAAATTTGGGGCCATTTAGATTAAAACACAATGATTTGCATCTTTCTGCGCAAAGTGCGAATTTAGTGGCGCGCCTTTCACCCACATGGCGGACTTCCTGTTAAGTTTAGGGTGTGACTGTCATTGACTTTTCTGTTTGCCCTGAGGTGTCCTATGGATATACCAAGTTTCATTTTTCTACGTTGGAAAAAGTTACTTTCACTTTCCATAGGCCCAATGTATTTTGACTTTTCTAGGGCCGCCACTGAGTCATTTTTCGTATTTTTTTGGGGACTTCAAATACATACATTTTTGCCGGGCTTGAAGTCTGGGACCAATAAAAATGACTTTTAGTTGTTCGTTTACTGGGTTAAATTGAGGATCATTTTGCAGAAAAATTATAATAAAAAATATATACCAAATTATAATTAAAAAAAATATAACTCGAGCAAAAAGTCTAGAAAAACACTTGTCTCATTTACATACATGTGTTTAGCTCATTTTGCCCAAGTTTGGTGTCTGTGGAGATGAAGCAGCTTTTTCTGTGTACTTTTAAAAAGAGGTGTATTTTAAGTCGGTTCACATTTTCAATTCAAAATAACCCTTCCGTGTGTGATAGGGTGTGGTCCCCATTGGCTTTTTGTTCATAAGCCCATGGTGGATGTGTGTACCAAGTTTTATTTGCCTACAACAAACTAAAAATTTCCACTTCCCATTGACTTTTTCACATTTTTGGGGCGTTGCTATGGCAACACATTTATAGATAGGGGTGGTTGTCATTGGCTTTTATGCTCGTCATGACATAAGAGATGTGTGTACAAAATTTTATGTCTCTATGACAAACTAAATTCTTGGGTCCATTATAAGTTTGTAGGGGCGCTGGAGAGCCATTTCTAAAGATAACCCTTTTATTTACATATTTTTTGTTCAGGTCATGAATGTGCACAAACGCCTTTTTGGGTCCAACTCGATCCGAGAAGGCGTTTGAGAGTTAAGCGTTTTATTTTCACAAAAATGGCCACCTCGTTACAGGCTTGCCACACCCATACCCGATAAGATATCAAAAACAAAGTCACAACTTTGGTTGGCACATGTGTCTAGATGATACTCACCAAATTTGGGGCCATTTAGATTAAAACACAATGATTTGCATCTTTCTGCGCAAAGTGCGATTTTAGTGGCGTAGCGTTTCACCCCCACATGGCGGACTTCCTGTTGAGTTTAGGGTGTGACTGTCATTGACTTTTCTGTTTGCCCTGAGGTGTCCTATGGATGTACCAAGTTTCATTTTTCTGTGTTGAAAAAAACTTACTTTCACTTTCCATAGGCCCAATGTATTTTGATTTTGTAGGGGTCGCCACTGAGTCATTTTTCGTTTTTTTGACTTCAAAAACATACCATTTTGCCGAGCTTGAAGTCTGGGACCAATAAAATGACTTTTTGTGCATGTCCACTGGGTCAAATTTAGGATCATTTGGTCACAATAAAGATAAAAAAAAAAAAAAAAAAAAAAAAATCCGAGCAAAAACAATAGGCCCTCCCGGCCATCACCGGCTCGGGCCTAATAATAATAATAATAATAATAATAATAATAAAATGAGCAGATAAATACATGACCACTATATTGTAATTTATAACAATATTTCACTGGTGGGTTGGTGGTGGCACTGGTGATGATGTATTGTTATTGTTGTGGTACTGGACATTATTATTATCATTGTTACTATTATCATAGTTATTATTCATGTTATCACTATTGTATTGTTATTATAAAATGTTGATTTAATAATGCAACAGGATATGGTTATATATGATATATTATATGGTTATTATATAATGGAAAGACTGTAAATCTCCTATGTAACTAAAGTAGTATTAATATGTAAAAGTGTTGTTAAAAAAACTAAGGTAAACTGCAAGGCACCACTGAAACAAGCATGTACTCAGCTTCTTGTTGCTGTCTACATGTATTTGGCTGATCGTGTCCAGAGTAAAGCTACAGTCTGGTTTCCTGTTGGATGCTTGGGTTGTGGATATTGGAATGCAGCTCGCATGGTGCATCTTCTGGCCTCAGGCTAGACACTTAACCTGCACTGACCCTCTCCAACTTCAGATGGATGAAGAGACAGGCCTCTGACAGGCCAATAAATCACATCATTAATAAGTGGATCAGCGCGTGGGACAAACAGGCCAGCACATGGCTGCCGCAGACAGCCACTTGACAAGCTGCTGAGGTCAGACTTGACACTCAGACTCTGTCCTGCTATTGCTGACAAGACAGCCACTTAGAAATATGAGGTCGCCACGGCAGCCAACCTCGAGTGGGAAATGGTTCAGACAGTGCACTTGAGAGACTTTCATTTTTGATTTAGGAGAATGATGTCTAAGTGAATCTTTGAAAACTTAGATCCCATAGCCAATAATTTACATCTTTTGTATGGAAAACTAATTAAAAAACTGTCAAAATGTTATTTTACGTGAAATACGAAAGCAAAGTGCATCACCAAAATGCAAAATATGTTACAGCAGTAACACAATCCTATAATTGGACATTAATATTTTAACTGTTGTTTTCTCCAGTCATTTAACCAACAATAGGCTTTCATTTCCAAGCCCTTAACAATATTCATCAATCACATCCTGTCAGAATCTATGTTTTCATTTTAAAAGAATTGATCAAGATGATTGACTTCAAAAAAATGCAGGCCTTCTGTGGAGGCTGATCAGAAAAGTATTGATTTGCAGTGCAGTGTAAAATGCATGAACCCCCTGACAACTTGGGATTACAAATAATGCGGGGTATTCAGCTGTGAAGAATGCATTTTCAGAACACAGTGTGATGAATATACAGTGAGTAAGACTACAGTATAGACAGTTTGAGCAGTGTTCCATTAGCTCCTTGCTACATGCTCTAGATGGATGCTGAGGTCACCATCATGAGACATGGCCCCGCTAATGAAGTGTAGTAACAGATGTGTAGGAGGACACAGTGTGAGCTTCAGAGCTGAGCTTTTTTTTTCTTTGTTTTCCCTGGCTTCAGTGTCCAAATGTGACTGTGGAATCCAAATAAGTGAGGCTGGGATTAATAAAGTGGGTACCCGTGTACTTTGGAGTCCTGCTGTGCCCTCTGACCTTTGGTGTCATTAGCGCACTGCCAAAGGAACATAAATAATTCAAAGTGCATAATTCATAAGGCACAGTAACTATAGTGTGCCACCACAGGCGACAGCGTGCTGATCATTCCACTTCTCTGTTATCTCGTTTTCTCCGACAATCATTTATTTAACAGCCTTCATTGGAATCAGTCAGGAGGATGACACACCATATGGCTTTTGAATCTTGGAACGGGCTTTTCCTGTTTACTGTCCCTTGGGAGCAGTGACACACAGCCTATGTTTATAGGATGTTTAAAGCCGTACAAACTCACAAACAGCTGAAGCTGAGGGCCATGTGTGCGCTGAAATCTAAATGACCTAAATGCACATGTAATGTATAATAAGTGCAGGTTGGGTAAGGCTTGTAAATGTGAAAGGAAGGCTGCAAATGAATATGCAGTGGTTGTTTTTTTTATCATAAACAATACATACTCAGGGTTTAATTCATTATATACAACCCTGCACATAGACTCGATTATGTCTGAGGGTATTTCACATTAGCTCGGTTTGTGTGGACTTTACTGGTTGGCCTGAACCAAATGTCAGGTAAATCTCTAGCAAACTGTGGCTTGAACAGCTGCTTTTTGGAGGTGGTTAAAAGAGGCGGGCTCGGTCTGGAGCAAACTGATCCAAGACTTTAAACCAAGCAATATTCTATGTCAGATATATAGTCCAGCCTAAAGACAAAATCCCCAAAACCAGAGCAATGTGGTCTATGCTCCAGTGTCGTGAACAGTGCAGTGATCTGTATGCCGGAGAAGTCCTTCACAGTAGGATGTATCAGCTCCAAAGGGCCAACCCAAATGGACCTGAGTCTGCAGCACCTTCTTTTTAAAGAGGAAGGGCAGAAAGCTTTTCTTCAGTATGTCCTGGATGACTGAGAGAGAACCTCCACAGACACAAATAAACTGCACCATACACAGTGTTGTGATTAAATTAATAACACAACAGTGTAATCTGCCTAAATAGCAGTTATTCATAATGACAACACCCAGGGCTAACATAGCACCATAGCACCCCCTCCCTATATAATGGTTTTTATAGAAACAACAGGCAGAATATATAATACCCAGCCTCATGCCTACTACATTCAGCCACAGTAATCTTACTTAGAGCTTTACATTTACAAAGTAACAGAGTTTATCTGAATTAAAAGCAGCTTCTTATGCTCACCAGGACTAACCTTTCCCGGGCTGGGTTGGACTCAGGCAGGGGGCGGAGGCGTACTGGGACACAGAAATGTGAGTGCAGTCTTAATTAAAAGATGCTAATGCGTGTTGCTACCTGCTGTCTGCATCACAGCGCCAGGCCTGCACGTTAAATTACTGTTAAATCCTGGATTAATGCTGCCATCCGTTAGAAAGCACCGCAAGACAATGCGGCGTTGTCAGCACCCAAATCCCTACAGGACGCAGTTTCTGCTCTGCTACATGAGGCTGCTTTTACCCAGCTCAAACTGTGACTGTTGCGGTCTCTAACAGCCCTGTGCAGATAAACACAACCCTAAACATTTGCAGGCCGAGGAAGAAAGCTGGGACAGACGGCATTTATGCTGTTGACAAAGTTGATCTTTTGCAAGGGCATGCAGCAAGGAGCACTGAGCAGCTGGTGGCCTGTCAATAAAAAATGTATTTGTTGTTTACAAGGGATCTAACGGCTCAGGACGGATCTTCACGTTGACCGCTGTGGCATATTGGAAAGAAAGCTGAATGTGTTCAGTGAGGTGTTCCTTTGTTGTCTGTGCCAGCATCAGTCTGCCTGCTCTGTGAAACTGTCATGTCGATATTACCTCCAGAGCCAGAAAGACCGCAGGATAATTATATCTTGCTGATACTGGGTGCTACATGTTATTGTCCAGGAGATAAAAAATATCCTGCTCCTGTTTTATGAATGCTGTGTTTTTCTCTCTGCTGCACATTTTTCATCCTGTTCTTGTGAAGTTTACAAGGTTGCTTCTTCTTTGTGTTCACAACTCTGTTTATAGCTGCTTCCTGGGAGCCACTGTTCCATTAATACAGCTGTAAAATGTTACTGTGATAATGTTTTTCAATAGTTCACAGGTTTTTAGGTGCTTTTGGGTTATTTGTTAAACTATAAAATGAAATTGGTAGAATACATAAAAGTTAAATCTTAAATAGTTGCTCTTTGTTTTATGGAAAATGTTGCAGGAGTCCCTCGGGCCTAAATCCTAGCTCCCCTCTTAAACTGCACAACACACAGCATTGTAGTGAAATAAATGATGACACAACCATGTAATTCCCCTAATTAGCTTTTTAGTTCTTCATAATGACACTGCACCCAGGACTAACATAGCACCCTCATATAATGCTTTTAGAGAAACAACAGAAATACCTCATACCTCAAATACAAGATTATGAACGGCAGAGTTTGACCATACCCATTTCCCAAGTTAGTGAGTATAAATGTTCATATTCCAATGAACAGGATAGCCTAAAGTCCAACAACCAAATGTTTGACAGCTACCTTCTGGTAAGAATGTGTTACAGCAGGTATTTCCCATACAAACTAATAGCTGGAGAAACAACAGGACTTCCTTTCAATAATTTAAACAGTATCCAGTTGCAGTTTTGTTGAAGTGAAATCACATCTCAGCAACAAAGTGTCCTTGTTTTTTGTGGCTGCCTGACTGTGGTACAGATCATTAAATCACATTTTCCTTTGTCAAAAAACACTCTTGTGTCATGTCTGTGACTGGCCAAAGCACAGCAGAGACGACTAAAACCATGAATAAACTTAGTGCAAACATCATCAATATACTCTGTTCAACTTAAATTAAAACAAATACCTCAAATCCATCTTCAAAACTGTACTTCTGTACCACTCTGTAAAACCTGTATAAAATGTAACTGATCCAGTGAAGACAGCTGGAGGCAAATCCCAGAAACCTGTCTGCCTCTGTTCTGAGAACCTCTTTAGATTGCATTAATTTCATGATCACAGCTGCTAAACGCTGCAGAGCAGTCAGACAGGTGCTGTAATGTGGCTTTTTGCTGTTTCTATGAGTGTCAGATGTTTTACTGAGCGCCTCTGAAAAGATGACAAGGCACAGACTCATTAACACGAACAGTCACCGTCTACAAAAAGCTGCTGCACTTCCATGTTGTGTCTTTGAAGTTGTTTTGGGGGAAAGGATGTGGACGCGCCACAGTCCCAGTTCTTTGTTGTTTGAAGTGCAGATTAAATGTATTTTTTTTTATTTGAACATAACAAGAGGACGTCCCAAAACCATATGAGCGGACAGGCCTCAGCTGGAGTCAGAGGAATGTAATAAAAGTGCACAGAGCTTTCTCTTGCCTCTTCCCCAACATCCTCACTATACCATTTGCTAAACAGATAGGGGACATAAATCTTCTGCTGAGCTGTCTCTCCCAAAGCCCAGTCTCACTCCGTCTTATTTCTCCACTGCTTTCCCCCAGCCTCTGTCCCTTCTGTTTGTCCAGACCTTTCTATATCTGTGTTCCTGTCCTTCCTATAAGCCTTATCTACCTGCAGACCTGCATATGTCAGTGACAGCTGCACTGCTGACAAACCCATTTATTATTACAGGGCTGAGGGATGGGGGGTGAAAGTGTTTCCGTCTGGAGACGCTTGCATGACCATACATCTGACACCTTCCTCTATTTTAAGTAGATTACATCTCTACCGTGTCCTGCTCATACATCTTAATGTGGTCTGCTGAGGCCTGTGACTTACTGCCACCTAGTGTGAGAGGGAGGCACTGACATCATGGCAGAATAAACAAAAGCTGTTATGGGTCACTCAATGTTTGAGTACTATGATACAAAATGCAATGTTAAGCAACTAAATAAATAAAAAAATAAAATGAAAAACCAAGCCCAAGATTATTTTTTGAAGCACAATCTGAGTTAGTGAGAGTCTGATCCATGGCTCCTGAAAAAAGGACAGAAACATTTATGGAGCCGAGTTCCATTAGCTGACATTTACTTCATTTAAGTCTTGTAAAAATAGAGCAGCTGAACCTGATTTGTTCCAAATGAGTAACTTCAAAGTCTATAGCAACATCAGCTGACATGCAAATCTCATCAACACAAAAGAAAACTGAACTGTTTATTAAGCAAATGTTTTCAAAATAAAACATTTTCTATGAACACAGTAAATGTAACCTTGTATTTAAAATTAAAATTCTACTGCCTTTTTTTCAAAACACCTGCATTGCATTGTGGGTAGAGAAACGCCACGGAGATCCACAGATGCATCTTGGGTATTTTAGCCAATGGAGGAGTCAGTCCTTGGAGGAGGTGGGGTTTGTAACTAAATAGAACACACCTTCAGCAGCTGGTTTCCACCAGAGGAGTCCTCCCAGGGAAGGATCCCGGAGATTGGGAAACGTTTATAATTTCTCTAAACTAGTGCTTTATCACAACAGTTCAACGGTTCATCAAAACTCTTTATCATTTTTCAAAAGTCATTGAGTGTTTTGTCACCGTTTAAGCCTCAGTGGGCAAGATCTAAGAAAACATTTTTATTGCTGTAGTCAGATTATGATTAGAATCATCACAAAAATCACATCCATGTGAAAAAGCAGTATGAAAATCAAAATTATTTCATCACTCTATAATTTACATTAAGCCACACAAGCATACAGCTGTCCAAAAGAATTTTCATACAGTAACAGCTTCTCTCATTTCTAAAGTTTTCACTGTGAAATGTGTTCATTCAGAAGTGTTTGATCACGTGTTTGATGCTTCTACACTTTAAGTAACTATAACACTAGGAGTATTTGTATGTTCTAAAATTTAAGGGAACTGCTAAACTTTGATTGTGACTATATCAATTTTGTTTCAGCTGATTTTATGCATATTTTTTGCAGCATTCAGACTTAAGACTAAAATATGAAATTAGGGTATTTGTATTGAGAAGAGTTTTGTTTTTATGTCTTATTACAATAATTGTATTATTTGTGTGTGTGTGTTGTTTTGTAATGTAGCTTTGTCTGTTTCTGTGTATTTAAAAACAAAAAGAATTCTCAGACCTAAAAAACATTGAGCACACTGATGACATGAGCAACTTGATCAGTGCATTATATTCATTCATTTAATATAACGTGTTAATGTTAATAAATGTTAAACACATTTGAAATGGTTTACAGAGTTTTCAAAGTTGATTGTTTTAAAATGGTGGGGTTGGGTTTCTTGTTTCCGTTTTAGACAGAAGTATATTGTATAACCAATAATTTGTAACATCTTACCCAATTAATTTGCGATGAGGAGTCTATCACCATTGCTGTTTGATCTGGCCATAGAACCCCTGGCAACAGGTAGTAGGGGACATCCAACGATTGGGGGAGGGGGGATTTGTGAATGTGGGAAGCCTTGTAAATCTATTTGCTGCTGATTTACTACTCTGCTTATCTGAGCCAGTAACCTCAATCTCAGTTCTCCTGGAATATATTAAATTATTTAGTGCATTGTCAGGATATATGGTTAACTGGAAGAAAAGTGAATTTATGCCACTTTCAGACAAAGTCCTACTTTTTTGCAGTCTCTCATATTACTTATCTTGGTCTAAAATTTTTACCTAATCCCAAACAGTTAATTGTATAAATAATTTTATCTAAATTATTATTTTTACTACTATTTTCATCTTGTCTAATTAAATATTAGACATTGGTCATTACTATTCATCTCAATGATTGGCCGAATCAACGCTATAAAATTGGTGGTACTCCCTAGGTTACTTTATTTATTTCAAATCTTGCCATGTCTTTTTTTAAACAATTGCATTTTTTAATTATGCCATTTGTTTGGTCTAACACTCACTCACAGTTTCTAAATCTCATATCTGTAAACCAGTGACCGAGGGCGGACTTGGTTGACCTGTTTTTAAACACTAGTGTAGGGCTGCCAATGCAAGAGCCCTTCTGGCAGCTTGAGCTCCCTAAATGGGTGGAAATTGAATCTTTGATGGCTCAATCCAGTCTTCCAGTTTTCTGGTTGTCCTCATTCCCCTTAACCGTCCAGACATTTTTATTTGAATAATACAGAAAACATTAGGATTATCCAATATATTAATTTATATTTCTTTGGTAAATAATCACTTATTTAAACTTTCCTTTATGGACAAAGACTTCTGGGACTGGAGGAAAAGAGAATTGAGCAACATCAAAGATTTTTACATTGACAAGAAATTGGTTGAATGGTTTTAATTTCTTCAATTACAAAAAAAATATTTTTTTCCACAGTCTTTTTTTTTTTCATTATCTGCAAGTTAGAAATTTTATCCAACAAAACATTTCAAATTATTCTGTTAAACTTGTTAGCCACATTTTCTTTGAATCATTGCATACAAATCCAAATTCTAAGCATCTTTTTACACATTTTGTAAATGCTTTTGTATAGCCAGTGTCCACCAACGACATTAGGGAGGTCTGGGCTGAAGATTTAAGCACATCTATAACCAATAACAAATGGAAAGAAGTTTTGGCAAATATTTGAAAGTGCTCCATTAACTCTAAGTATAGATCAATCCAATTCAAAGTAATCCATAGACTACATTACTCTAAGATTTAACTAAACAAGTTATTTCCATCTGTGTCTGCATTTTTTTTAATTTAACCTTTATTTATCCAGGATAGTCCCACTGAGATTGCAAGAGAGTCCTGGCCCCATGTGTGAGGGGGGGGGACTATTGTACATGTCTTTAATATGTAATCGATGTAAGGTCTTTAATGGTTCATTAGCTCATTTATTTTGACATTGCCCAAACTTACAAAAGTTCTTGTCAGATATATTTTAGTGATTCTGTGAAAATTGTTTCTGATCGTCTTATAGCAATTCTGGGCTGCTTTTATAACCATGAATCACTCACTCTTCATATTCGAAAGATTTTAAATCGGAATGGTTGCAGCAAAAAAAAAATCTATTATTTACTATTTAACTGGAAATCAACCATCCTTCCATCTTTAAATAACTGGCTGAGCAAAATGGTGTCAGTGGCAAAACTGGAGCACATTTGCTTTGAACAACAATGCTCTGCACATATATTTGAAAATGTGGTGTAATTTCTTGAATTTGCTGAATAAGTAAATGGGAAAATGTAGCAGTATATGGATTTGTATTTTGTGTTTTGTCCTGGACAAAAATATTAAAATTGCAAATTTCTTCAATTCTAACAGATCTCTAGATCTAACAGATATATTTTGTACTTTCAGTGATAAGTGAGCGTACCTTTATCTTGACATCCTTAACTGCAGATAAAGTTTACTCCCTCCAGTAATGATTCTGTTTACTTTATAGTATTTATTTTAGTATTTTATTTAGTGGTTAGCACTCCTGCCTCACACCAAAGAAGGTTGTGAGTTCAAACCCCGGCCAACTTTGGTCTTTCTGTGAGGAGTCTGCATGTCCTCCACGTGTTACCGTGGGTTCTCTCCGGGTACTCCGGCTTCCTCCCACCGTCCAAAGACATGCTTGTTTAGGTTAATTGGCAACTCTAAAGTGTCCCTAGTGAATGAATGTGAGAGTGAATGGTTGTCTGTCACCGTTTGTCTCTAAGTGGTAACCCTGCGACTAACTGGCCACTGTCCACGGTGTACCCCGCCTCATGTCCAAAGCTGCTGCTCACCCGTGACCCCTAACGGGACTAAGCTGTTTCTTTTTTTATTTATTTAATTTTTTTGTACTTTGCCGCTGTTTTGTTTTGTTTGTTCTTGGGGTTTATTATTACTTGGGGTTTATTATTATTTTTATTATTATTTGAAAAAGAACATAAATAAAATTAGAAAAAAAATATATATATATTTTCTTTTTAAATAAAATTTGTAAAAAATGTTTGCGTCAATCCAGAAATAAAATTAAACTCTAGTTGTAGCTGGTGCAATATAGTTATTTTACATTATCTGTGTTTGAAAAAAAAGCAGAACAAAAACTCTGAAGGCCTGTCTTTGTTGAGTACAGTTTTAGTAAAAGCACAGTAATAGTATCGGTGTGTGTGACAAATCTGTGACTACATTATTGCAAGTGTTAAAGTGTCAAAAGATTTTCAGCAGCACCTCAAGCTTTTTTTTTCATTAGGTGAGTCCTGGGTGTAATCTCACTTCTCTTTTTATGGAAGTGGCCTTGTAAGGCCTTTTTAAACTGAAACCTTCTAGTGAGTTATGTAATAAGTAACACATCAGTGCCACCTACAGACAGAAACGTTCATGTCAGCCTATTTCTGTCAATGAAAGAATGCATAGTTTTTTTAATATGTATTTTAATATGTAAATATGTATTTTTTCCTAGTTTTAAGAATGTGTACACACATACTCATGTTCAGCCACTATTCCTTTCCATATTTTACAGTGTTATAGTTCCGTCAGTGGTTGATGGTTTGTTTTGGTGAACTGCTGTAATATGAACAAATAGAACATAAAAGACTGAAATTCTCAAGTGACGACTCAAAATGTAGCAGTTTAAATCAGACCTGGAGCTTGTACCGTATATATATATATATATATATATATATATATATATATATATATATATATATATATATATATATATATATATATATATATATATATATATATATATATATATATATATATATATATATATATATATATATATATATATATATATATACACACACACACGTGGACAAAATGTTGGTACCCTTGGTCAATGAAAGAAAAACTCACAAGGGTCACAGAAAAACTTTATTCTGCCAAAAGTAATAATAAATAAAAATTCTATGAATGTTAACCAATGAAAGTCAGACATTGCTTTTCAACCATGCTTCAACAGAATTATTTAAAAATAAACTCATGGAACAGGCCTGGACAAAATTGATGGTACCCCTAGAAAAGACTGTAAATAATGTGACCAAATGGACATGTTAATTCAAGGTGTGTGCACTAATTAGCATCACAGGTGTGTACAATCTTGTAATCAGTCAGTGGGCCTATTTATAGGGCTTCAGGTAGTCACTGTGTTGTCTCGTGACATGGTGTGTACCACACTCAACATGGACCAGAGGAAGCGAAGGAAAGAGTTGTCGGAGGAGAATAGAAAGAAAATTATAGACAAGCATGATAAAGGTAAAGGCTATAAGACCATCTCCAAGCAGCTAGATGTTCCTGTGACTACAGTTGCACATATTATTCAGAAATTTAAGATCCATGGGACTGTAGCCAACCTCCTGGGCGTGGCGCGGGAGGAAAATTGATGACAAATCAAAGGCGGATAATCCGAATGGTAACAAAAGAGCCCAGAAAGACTTCTAAAGAGATCAAGGTGAACTCCATGCTCAAGGAACATCAGTGTCAGATCGCACCATCCGTCGTTGTTTGAGCCAAAGTGGACTACATGGGAGACGACCAAGGAGGACACCATTGTTGAAAACAAATCATAAAAAGCTAGACTGGAATATGCCAAACTACATGTTGACAAGCCACAAAGCTTCTGGGAGAATGTCCTATGGACAGATGAGACAAAAATGGAACTTTTTGCCAACATGGAGGAGGCTCTGTTATGTTCTGGGGCTGCTATGCTGCATCTGGCACAGGGTGTCTTGAATCTGTGCAGGGTACAATGAAATCTGAAGACTATCACGGGATTCTAGAGAGAAATGTGCTGGCCAGTGTCAGACAGCTTGGTCTCAGTCGCAGGTCATGGATCTTGCAACAGGACAATGACCCAAAACACAGCTAAAAACACCCAAGAATGTTTAAGAGGAAAACATTGGACTATTCTAAAGTGGCCTTCTATGAGCCCTGACCTCAATCCTATTGAGCATCTTTGGAAGGAGCTGAAACATGCCGTCTGGAAAAGACACCCTTCAAACCGGAAACAACTGGAGCAGTTTGCTCATGAGGAGTGGGTCAAAATACCTGCTGAGAGGTGCAGAAGTCTCATTGACAGTTACAGGAATCGTCTGATTGCAGTGATAGCCTCAAAAGGTTGTGCAACAAAATATTAAGTTAAGGGTACCAACAATTTTGTCCAGGCCTGTTCCATGAGTTTATTTTTTTTAAATAATTCCGTTGAAGCATGGTTGAAAAGCAATGTCTGACTTTCATTGGTTAACATTCATAGAATTTTTATTTATTATTACTTTTGTCAGAATAAATTTTTTTTCTGTGACCATTGTGAGTTTTTCTTTCATTGACCGAAGGGTACCAACATTTTTGTGTGTATATATATGCGCCATTCTCAGAACCAAACAATCAAACTGAGTCCTGTACTACGAGGCTGAATTAGGAGGTTAGTGTGATCCATCAAGGGAGATAACTTTGCAAACTTACACTGAACGGCTAACCTGCTCCAGAGCAGATAGGGGATAGGAACGCAGACCACTGCATCAGCAACAAGAATCAAGCTGCCCATTTGAAAAAAAGGATCACAGGCAGCAGCTGAGAGGAGAACAAGCGTACATCCAGGGCATCTTGAAAAAAGTTAAAGCAAAGGCATCTGGAGGCAATTTTCAAGGTAAAGACGTTTTGTCTCTAATTCCAAGAGACTTTATCAATTCTGAGTTCAAACTGTTAAGAGAGCTGAGCTTTAATATCTAGAAAGAGGGGGTTAAACATACAAATAACTCGATAATTGATTAAACACCTGAATAGAACAGTGTCTCTAACGACTCTCCTGAGCCTTAACGACTCTCACATCAGGAGTCACACTTTCATGGCCAACAACTATGACACCAGAACAGCCTGGTCCAATCAGGTTTAGTTTCAGGGCAAACCCCTCCCTCTAGAGATACAGTGGGGATCGAAAGTTTGGGCACCCCAGGTAAAAAAATGTATTAATGTGCATAAAGACGCCAAGAAAAAATGGAAAAATCTCCAAAAGGCATCAAATGACAGAGTCAGTTAGTCAAGTCAAAAAAAGTTAGATTTTATTTCCATCATTTACACTTTCAAAAAAACAGAAAACAAAAAAATGGTGTCTGCAAAAGTTTGGGCACCCTGCAGAGTTAATACCTTGTACTGCCCCCTTTGGAAAGTATCACAGCTTGTAAACGCTTTTTGTAACTAGCCAAGAGTCTTTCAGTTCTTGTTTGAGGTATCTTTGCCCATTCTTCCTTACAAAAGTCTCCAGTTCTTTGAGATTTGTGGGCTGTCTGTCACGCACTGCTCTTTTAAGGTCTATCCATAGATTTTCAATTATGTTGAGGACAGGAGATTGTGCAGGCCATGACAAAACCTTTAGTTTATGCCTCTTGATGTAATCCACCGTGGATTTTGAGGTGTGTTTAGGATCATTATCCATTTGTAGAAGCCATCCTCTCTTTAACTTCAGCTTTTTCACAGATGGCATCAAGTTAGCATCCAAAATTTACTGATATTTTATTGAATCCATTTTTCCTTCTACTCGTGAAATGTTCCCTGTGCCACTGGCTGCAATACAACCCCAAAACATGATCGATCCACCCCCATACTTAACAGTTGGACAGAGGTTCTTTTCATTAAATTCTGTGCCCTTTCTTCTCCAAACATACCTTTGCTCATTCCGGCCAAAAAGTTCTATTTTAACCTCATCGGTCCACAGAACTTGTTTCCAAAATGCATCAGGCTTGTCTATATGTTCATTTGCAAACTTCAAACGCTGATTTTTGTGTTGAGGACGTAGAAGAGGTTTTCTTCTGATGACTCTTCCATGAAGTCCATATTTGTACAAGTATCTCTTTATAGTGGAATAGTGTACCGCAACTCCAGTGTCTGCCAGATCTTTCTGGAGGGATCGTGCAGTCAAAAGTGGGTTTTGACCTACTTTTCTCACAATCCTGCGAGCCGTTCTGTCTGATATTTATCTTGGTCTTCCAGATCTTGCTTTAACTTCCACTGTTCCTGATGAATGGCATTTTTTAATTACTTTCCGAACAGAGGATATTGGCATTTGAAAACGGTTTGCTATCTTTTTATAGCCTTCTCCTGCTTTGTGAGCGTCAACTATTTTCAGTTTCAGTTTTCTAGACAACTGCTTAGAAGAACCCATGGTGCTGATTGCTGGGGCAAGGTCAGATGAGTCTGGGCATTTAAAACCTTTGAGATTGACATCACCTGGTCTATCCAGACGATGATTGAGAACAATCCATGACACTGTCAGGTCCTAGCTTGCCAAAGGGGGCAGTACAAGGTATTAACTCTGCAGGGTGCCCATACTTTTGCAGACACCATTTTTGTTTTCTGTTATTTTGAAAGTGTAAATGATGGAAATAAAATCTAACTTTTTTGACTTATTATAAGGATGTCTAATCTGTCATTTGATGCCTTTTGGAGAATTTTCCATCTTTTCTTGGCGTCTTTATGCACATTAATAAAAAATATGAGACAAAATGTCTTCACCTTGAAAATGAGTACAGACGCCTTCAACCATTTATCATACAGTTTCAGAATAAATCAAGCAAACCAGCAAAATAACCCCAAAAACATTTCCACCTAAAAAAAAAAAAACAATATTTGAATTAATTTCCCTTTTTAGATGAAGACAGTTGCAGCTCAAACACTATTTTAAATCACAGCCACAAATGTCAACATTTACCTGCACCAAATATAATTCTTCTAATGTGAAACAAACCAAAACTATTAAAATTTTAATATGGAATATTTGTGGGTTGTGGGTTGTGTAGGGTGGTAGAGGAGTTGGCACCGGCTTCTACGGCCCTGTACAGGGTTGGCCCGGTGTCATTACCTACTTTATGTTCTGTTTGACCTTGCTCACTAGATCCACCTTTTCTTTGCTACTTTCCTGTTTTGTTTTGGGCACGGGTGGGTTTTGGATTCTCTTTTTTAATAATAACTAAAAAGAGTAAAACATCAAGATAAAACAAAAGCTTAACAGTCTAAAACTAAATAAATAAAGTTTTAAAATTAACTGTTTTGTCTCTTGTGTCCTCTTTTAAATATGTTCAACTCTTTTGGGCCGTATCAAGTGCGGTTAGATGTTTACATATCTATCTCTGACATGTTGCTGTGATTGGTCATTTTGTGACGTAGGCTACACAGACAAACCCCAGTTTATATCAACATGTTGTGAACCTACTTTATGATACCACTGATCCAGACCGGGATTGTTAACATTTGTCTAACCGGGTATGTAAGTGGCCACTGGAGGCCGCTAGAGCTAATGCACTCAATGTTAAGTCATACGCATGGCTGGGTTTCAGGCTGCTTACCCTGGAATCTGTATAGCAAATTAACAGCCTGCTCTCGTCTGATTCTGTGCATCCCATAAGCTCAGAGACATAACGTAAGTTAATTCAGGTTGTGGAATTTGGTGCTGTTCTCTCTGCAATACTAATGTAGTTGTGTAATTCCGTTTTTCATGATGTTTTGTGAAATTGTTTTCTCTTATGTTCATACTTTTATGTGCTGTTTATCTCAGAGACATAACTTCAGAGACCTTCAAGCTAGCGGCTAACACGGGAAAGCAGCAATTTAAGTTACACCCTTGGTGAGCGGAGCGAGGTGTGTATTATTTGGCTCCATGTATACTACTGAAAGGCTTTAATATGTTAAATGTCTATATTGGGTGTTGCTGGAAATGCGTGTTGTTATTATTAGTCAACTTTAAAAGTCTTTTGATTTGCATTGCATATACACCAATGTATGAGAACTTACTGCAAAGGAAGAGATGCTTTATTTGTAAATTTGTGTCATGCTAAAGTTATTAATAAGCACATTTGTGTGTTTATTTCTAGTTTTCACGGTGCTCGTGAATACAAAGGAATAAAAAGATTGCACCCGTTAGAGACTCTCTGCCATTATTAAGGAGCCAAGGGCTGTTATAGGGTAGAAGAGACATCCGTGGTAGGTTCTAGCTTTGTACAAGACCTTTTTTTCTTGATGCTGTTGTTGCTCTTTTCTTTGTTTATACATTTACATTTACATTTAGTCATTTAGCAGACGCTTTTATCCAAAGCGACTTACAAGTGAGGAAAAACAATGGAAGCAATTTTAACAACACAAGGAACAAGCATAAGTGCACAAAAAACTAGTCAGTTTAAACCCAGCACAGTTTATAAAGCTAAGGATAAGAGAATTTTTTTTTTTTTTTTTTTTTGAAGAAAGGAATTGATAGAAAGGAAGTAGAACTCAGTGTTAGTCAGTCAGGTGTTGACAGAAGAGATGTGTTTTCAGACGTTTTTTAAAGATGGCTACAGAATCTGCTGATTTTGTAGCAGCAGGTAGATCATTCCACCAATGTGGAACAGATCCAGAGAAGGTACGTGTTTATGTTTATTCTTTTTCTCTCTTTTTGGCTGCTTTCTTTAAAAGGTGGCAGAAGCAAATCATATATCACATATTTAGGCTCACACAACCCTCCGTTTATCCGGGCTTGAGACCGGCACAAAGGTACACTGACTTTTGACCCCTTTTGACTGGATTCTGATGTTTTCTTGTTTATTTTGTAAAAACCTTTAGCAAAAAATATTTTGATTTACAAAGAGCTAAAATGCAACTTCAAACGCAACGTGCTTGAATCTAGTCAGGTTTTTCAGTCAAGCAGTGCATAAAAGTCAGTTTGATTTATAATATGGTTAAATGCTTTATATGTATTTTACTGCTAGTACTGAGGTGGAGAATCTAAGAACCATTCTCATAGATCATTTTATTTAATTACATCAAAACAGCAGAATTATCTTGGAACATTAATCTGATCTGTCAGTTGGTGGCATGACACATCTAGGACAGTTAGTTTTTTCTCAGATTAATTTTAGCTAAGCTTCCTGCTGTGTGTGTGTTTGTGCTAATCACATTTAAATGCACTCTTGTTGTCATGCAACAATAAAACATTAAATATTTGGATTAATCTGTCACTTTTATGATTAGATTGTTTTACTTTGGCTGTAAATTAATATTGACTGGATTAGTCAGAAACATTACTGGAAACATTCAGGACAAGAACATTAAAGGCTTTTTTCTTACCTCTGTAGTGACGATCATCTACAGATTTAGGAAAAATAAAAGACAAATGTTGCGTAAGAACCGGTGATTGTTGAGGGTTGACTGTAAATAGAAGATACTTACAGTGACAAACAGGTTTGGGGATGTCCCACTTGCCCATCTTGTTGCACTGCGTTGTGTTGCTGCCCCTGAGGATGAAGCCAGGCAGGCAGCTGTAGAGCAGAGTGGTGCCCTCCACTGGGGGTCCCAGGGGCCAGGACGTCACCCGGCCGTTCTCCAGAGATGTCCCCATCCGAGGGCACAGCAACACTTTGGGTAAAAGAGATCAGAGTCAGTGTGGTGAGTGTGTGGTTAGGCCGTTTGTTTTCACAAGGGCAGAGCTGCCACACCACAAACAAGCAAACTTTCTAATCTGACCGAGAAGGTTCGTTCTGTTGCCTCCTCAGAGAAAACTATAACATCCACATCCCGTGATTATTATCTGTTAGCACCAGAGGTTATCTTCTCATACAGGCAATATTTGATTTATCACAGTTGTTGGAGCTAAAACTGTGTGTAAATTTAGTATTGAATGGGTACATACTGTACAACTCATTTGTGGAGAAAAGACTTATGTCAATGTGGTGGATTTTTCAGCAAGTCCCTGAACTTTTGCAGGGGAAATCAGAGCTCCAATCTGATGACATTGAGGACTTGGAGACGGAAGTACTCATGACAGAAGCTGAAGCCACTGTTTACATGGACACTGACAACTTACAGAAAATGACAGAATATACATACTCAAGAAAAAGAATACCACCACCACAAGACCTCCCATTAGAACTAAAAACCCACGAAAAGGAACCACCACAGTGTTTTATTCGAAGTGAGACGGTGTGTCCATACTGCCCCGGCCCAACGCCACCAATTTTACAAAATCAAAATAATTACCAAACAGGCTTTAGTGTACGGGTACACATATGTAATTAAAAAAAAAAAAAAAAGGTATGCATTCACTCTTTGACCTTTGTTACAATACATGTTTATGGTTTGTGTATTCACTTTGCAATTTCACTATGATTTATAACACTATTTAGAAGAATGTGAATGCGTTTATTGGTTGAACATAAATTGATCATTGTCCTGTGTGCAAAACAAATATCTGGTTTCAGGATTATGTGACAGTCTTCTACAACTTCAATGGCCGCATTATTCTGACCATACCACTGTGTCAACTGTTACTGTCAGCACTAGCTGAAAGTTTTTTTATTTTATTTTTCGATTCTCATTTCTGTATTTAAATATATTCACTGGTTGCCAGCATACTGGTCATATGCTGGTAACAATTACATTTTTTAATGAGAATCAGTCCCATCATCAAACAATCCGCAGAGCATTCCACCACTTCAATTCCTTGATTGATTTTCAATATACATTCACCTGCATTTGTTGTGGCATATACCCACTATAATTATTGCAGATGCCAACTGGAAAGTAGCGTTTGAAGTTCCAGGTAAGTCTATTCTATTGTCATTCATTGCTTTTTGCAGCTTTTTTTCAACTCACCGCCATCTTCTCAGGCTCATCTGTTCATAATTCCGAAAACAGAGGCTAAAAAAGGACTTAAGAAAAGGCAATAAACTACAAGACATTTGCAGTCCAAAACAGATGAGGACATAATTATCAGTATGATTGACTCCAAAAATGTTAAGTAATGTTAAGGAACATGCCCTGAGATATGTAAACTGCAATCCAATGTTCATATAGCCTCGAAAGGAAGAACTACAAGGGGCGTGTCTTGCACTAGGGGTCTCAGATGAAGGCAGCATCACTGACCTCAAATAGATTAGAAGAGCTGGTAAACTTTAAGGACATTTATCCAAAGCTTTTTCTGAAGGTCAACAAAACTGGAGGTAAGTTTATTGCCAGAAGTTGGTAATAAAGCTGCATATATTTTTTCCAAAAAAAAAAATTCTTTTCAGGTGGTATATTGCATTTCTCCTGCCATCACGGAGTGGTGTATTATATTTACTATACTATACCATGTAGACGGTCTTTTAAGTTTCAAGACATTTCCTACCTGCTTTATTTCAGATGTGTCTGGCCAGGTTGCTAGACACATGAACAATCGAAGTAAGCAACTCTTTTTCCAGCCAAACAATGGCAGATTGTGTACACCCACAGAGCGAGAACATTGGAAAGCAATTTCAAAAGAACTTAAAGTTGAAATGCCATGTGTAAAAAGTCTGGACTTTTCACCACTGCAGCCTCCCTCCCTGGATGGATCACACCACACCCTGTCACAAAAACAGTGCAACGATATGCACTGTATGATTGTTTCCATTAGAAAAAACAAAAAAGACCAGAGGAAAAAATGAGAAGTCTAAACTTGTGTCCTGAATTTCGTGCACATGTGAATTTATCAGTTGCCGAACAATTCAACAGAGAGTTAGCTGCAATTAGATACTCTCTTACTCAGATGAATGAAGTTCACTTTAAACAGACAATAAGTACGGAAGCCCTGAACGGCCATGGATCATATTTTTTTTTGTCTTATCTCGTGATCACGAGTAAATTTTCTCGTGATCTCAAGATAACGAAAGTTGTTATCTTGAGATCACGAGTTATATCCGTAAAGAACAGAACATGTTCTAGAGGCAGCAAAAGCGCAACCATCATGGATGATCGCATTCGCTTTTACTTTGATCTAGGGATGCACCGAATGTTCGGCCACCAAAATTATTCGGCCGAAAATAGCCAAAAAAAGCACTTTCGGTGTTCGGCCGAATAAGTAAAAAGGCCGAATAAATTTTGCCGAAAAATGGCGTTTTTAATGACGCAATCAAATAACCCGCGTAGTGTGAGAGGCGCGGGCTTTATGCAGCAAACATGTCAGCAGTGTGGAACAGGGCCGCGGGAAGTCATTTTGAACAGGGGGTGCTGTGAATGTTTTTTTTTTGTTTTTTTTTGACAAAAAACCTATGAGCCTATAGGCCTATTTAAAATACATTTAAAAAATAAATACATTGAGATTTACTACTTTATTGCCATATACACTTCAGCCAGGGTCTGAAACACACAGACATCAGTTCTCAGATATGCGCAATGCGCTATTAATCTGAAGCAGAAGCAGAATCAGAAATAATAGTTTAATAATCGAAAGAAAACGTAATAATTACTTTCATTACAATTTCAGATAGCCTATACATACATGCAACTTATTTAGATACAACAAATAATATTACAACAAAATATAATATTAATCAAACTTCACAATAACGCTAAAACAACGCTGACAATTTTGGTCAGCTGGCTTGAGTCACTGCACGTTTGTCACGCAATTCTATTAACTCCAAAATCTTTTTACGCACACCACAAGGAAATAATCTCGGACTATTTAATTTGTTTATTGAACAGTTCTCCACATCCATTACGCAAAGAACACACGAACAAAATAATACTCTCCATCTCCATCCCCACCACCTAACAAAAATACTATAGTGTACTACTTACAATTGCTTGGCTAGTCAAAGCTGATCCCACACTTGTTGCCAAAAAAATAAAAATGTTACAAGCGCGGCAGCACCATGCTCTTACCTGAGCCACATGCAGGCGGAGTGCCCTGCAGTGTGGTTACAGGTGTCCAAATGTCTCTCATGTCCAGGGAGTTCAGAATGTCTGTGTTGGTATGCATCAGCGAAAGGTGTGTGAGTCTTTTCTGGGTCATGGTGCTCCGTACCCATGTCTTCAAAAAACGCAAGGCGGAGAAAGTGCGTTCGGCCACGGAGATGGGTAGTCAGTCACAGACATAACTCGATCAGTTTTTCTATCTCTGAAAACATGGCTCTTGTTTGTGGCTGGAGCTTTATCAAACATGATGCTACATATTGGACTGTGACACACATAGCCTAAACCCTCTGTCTTTTGTGACATCGGCAAGCTGCTTGGCGATGCTTGGCCTAAGCATTTTGAGCTGGAGTTCAAGGCGGTGACCTGCCTGCCTGACGTTGACAACGTAACTTCCGAACCTGATGATTAGGCCTCAAAATATGAAATTAAAATCCAAAATATACGTAATAGCCTACGTGTGTCAAAATCATTTTCTAAAATATTCATAAGGAATTTATAAATTGTGCAAAATATTTTAATAGGCCTACATTTTTTTTAATCTCCCTCTCGTCTCTAGGGGGTGCTGCAGCACCCCCAGCACCCCCACTTCCCGCGGCCATGGTGTGGAAGCACTTTAAAGTGTCAGAGAAAGAGGCAAAAACGGCCGTTTGCAGACATTGTTCTGCTGAATTGTCCAGACGGAGTGCATCTGCAAAAACGTACTTCAAGTGAAACAGACCACGGAGTGAAAACAACTAAAAGTGCGCTCTTAGAAGCTGTCAGCACACGATTTAGTCAGGCGGACTCAGAACCCCTGTACAGCATCGCGAATGTGCTTGATCCACGATATAAAGATCATTACTTGGATGTGGGGAGAAAGATGCGCACACGAGAAATAATCCAGGCCGAGTTGGATTTGGGAAAGCCGCGAGGTAATGGAGACGGTCAGGTGATGCACAGCGCAGAGAGTAAACAGGCTCGTATTACAGGTGAGCCACGCACAGTCTCGCTGTCTGACTGGTAAGATTTTATTTATATTTTGGATTATGGTAACACTTTATAAGTAGTTTCTATTTTTAACATTAACTAACAATGAAAAACCCCTTATTAAAAGCATTTATTAATCTTAATGTTAACATTTACTAATACAGTATTAAAATTAAGTGTCACATTTGTAATTTTTGAATTAAAAAGTATCAAAGTGGTAGGCCTATTTGTTAAAATTGTGAATGCACTCATACTAACATGAACTAAATATTTTTTTATTATCTTAAATTAAGGAAGATTAATAAATACCATAACAAATGTATTGCTCATTGTTAGTTAAATATTTTGAAATTGTATTTTTGTTATTTGATTTTTTTTTATCTGAAAAGCAACACAAAATAGTAAAAAGCAAATTTTTACTATTTAATTATTGTAATGTTGAAAAAATTGTCAAAATAAATGGAAAAATGTGAAACACCGCGTTCGGTATTCGGTATTCGGCCTTCGGCCAAGCATTTCATTATTATTCGGCTTCGGCCAAGAATTTCATTTCGGTGCATCCCTACTTTGATCAGGGACTCACTCAAACTGAAATAGCTCTATGTCTGTCAGTGATTGACAACTTCCACATTAGTGTACGACACTTGAGAAGGAGAACTTTATCGTCGAAGACAATATAGCGACCCTGAACGTGTAGTCAGTTTCATTGCCAGCCAACTTGAGGAACAGGGACGTCATGTACGTTAACTTGACTGCTCAGATCTACCAGAGCATAGCATTGTCTTTACACATCACACATTCGCATACTACTTAGCCTAGCCTACGCCACCAGCACATAGATTGTATAATATCGGCCCATTGGTCCCCTATTCACCAATATTGTAATTACGAATGGGCAATAAAATGGCCGTTACATCCGGGCTTTTTCCATAGTAAATTAATAGTTTTTAGATAGCATAAACAAACATATTAATCAAAAATTCACCCCCCCCAGAGTTGTCACGTAGTAAAAACTTAGCTCTAGAGACCGGAGCCATCTTTTGTACCAGGCTGTAAACATAAGTTTTACTCTTGTAAAGTCGCCATTGGGTTTCTCCTTATATTTCCGCTTTTGGAGCCTGCCCTCTGGTGGACGGAGGTATATCGCTGTATTTCGCTGTAAAATCACCGTATGGCGGCGCCCTTATACGAGGACCATTTTAGAGGTTCCATGGGAGAGGCTTGCACCAGCACCAGTAACAGAAGGCGCGGACTTTTCTCGCGATACGTTTTGTTATCACGAGAAAACAACTCTTGTTATCTCGAGATCATGAGAAAATTAACTCGTGATCTCGAAATAACAACTTTTGTTATCTTGAGATCAGGAGAAAATTAACTCGTGATCTCGAAATAACAACTTTTGTTATCTTGAGATCAGGAGAAAATTAACTCGTGATCTCGAAATAACAACTTTTGTTATCTTGAGATCATGAGAAAATTAACACGCGATCACGAGATAACAAGACAGAAAAAAATATATGATCCATGGCCGTTCAAGGCTTCCGTAAATAAGAGTCTTAGTGGAACTTCATATAAACTTTGCTATAAACAGCAACTTCATGACAACTGTTCCATCCCACTTGTTTTGGGAGAGCATGGCATTACAACTTTTGAATCTTCTGGTAGGTTTCCATTATCAGCAGTATTTATTAACAAAGAATGCATTTAACAAAACAATTGTCTTTAATTTCTTAGCAAAGAACCAGGACATTAAGGCCCTTGTCTCAGCTCAACACGTTGATTCTTCGGCATCAGCAGAGACATTTAACTTACGTACTTATTCTGCCACTGAAGACGACATGGTTTGCAAATAGTAATTTACTCAGTACTAATTTAAATAAAATTAGACTTTTTTTTTTTTTGTGTAACTGCAATTATGTCCTTTGGTAGGCTCTCGTAAAAAAACAATACTTTCTGGTGGTCGCAAAAAACCATCACCTTTACCAAAATTGGAGAAAAGTTCCCAGTTACTATCAGATACATTAAAAGTGTTTGTTCTTTGAATATGCTGGAGCGAGTATCCTGCGAGTTCAACATGAAATTGTTATAAATATTTATATTGACACTAACATTATCACTGTGAGTTTACTAATTTTGTCGTGACATTATTTTTGATTTAGGCAGTTCATTTTAGAGTGGCACAGATAGCCAAGACATGCACAAAGGTAAAATTATTCAATTGTGCAGTTGCAATAATTATCTTTAGGATCATTATTTTCTCGAAAATCAATAATCTAATCAATCTTTATATCTTATTACCTCTTCTAAGTCTGTAAGTCCAAGATGGCAGCATGTCCTTTGTTTGTTAGGTATTTGTCTCTGTTTTAATGTTTTTAAAGGTTTTTAAGGGATTTTATAACATTTTATTTCTTGTTGAACACGGCAGTCAGTATTTTATGGATTATTTGACAAACATGTGGATTTGTGGATGTTCCCAAAGATTACATCCCCTAGGGCTAACAGACCTGTGCAGACTTGAGCCTGCTACAGTCTCCTGCAGCTAACCGGCCTGGAGCTGAGCCTGCTACAGTCTCCTGCAGCTAACCGACCTGGAGCTGAGCCTGCTACAGTCTCCTGCAGCTAACCGGCCTGGAGCTGAGCCTGCTACAGTCTCCTGCAGTTAACCAGCCTGGAGTATCTGAGTATCCCATACTGACGTCTGTGCTATTCACTTTTCTTAGTGCTAAAAGTTTAGGATAATGGCCTTATTTACTATTCTTATATACCTATTGGGCAGCTATTTACGTTAAATCAAGATTTAATAACTCTATTGTTTTGTCCCAATCAATTTGCAAACAAATGGAATTTTTGGCCTTGAATGTAGAAATAGCAAAGTCCTTTTCTATTGCTGTTGTTGGGCGTTACAGGCCTCCTTCAGCTTCAAAAGTGGCACTATATTCAATAAAAGATCTTTGGGCTAAATTGAGTTACAGCAAACTACTTATGGCAGGAGATGGGCGGCAGTAGCTCAGTGGGTAGAGCGGCCGTCCTTCAACCGGAAGGTAGTAGGATCGATTCCCGCTCGCCCCACAGTTCATACTGTCGTTGTGTCCTTGGGCAAGACACTTAACCCACCTTGCCTCCAGTGACTGTAACACTGGTAATGTAATGTAAGTCGCTTTGGATAAAAGCGTCTGCTAAATGAATAAATGTAAATGTAGATGTGAACTGGGACTGGCTAAATTCAAGTTCTGATGAATATAAAAGGTTTTGTGACTCTTATTATATTAATCTTACCCAGTTAGTCCATCTACCCACCAGACCTAATCTTAAGAACCCAGAAAAGTCTACTTTGATTTGATTTTAACAAATGTGCCTCATAAGTTCTCTTCTCTGGGTGTCTTCTTTAATGATTTAAGTGATCACTGTGTAGTTGCTGCCTGTCGAAATACTAAAACTCCAAAATGTAAACAACGCGTTGTTTGTAAGAGGAATCTTAAATATTTTAATGAGCAAGCTTTTCATCATGATTTGTCAATGGTGAAATGGTAAAACATAGGGTTACTACCAAATATAGAGATAGCTTTGACATTTTTTAAGGAAAGTTTTATGCAAATTGTGAACAAACATGCACCTTTAAGGAAATGCAGAGTGAAGGGGTGAGAAAATCTGTTGTGCGTTTCTAAATTATTTCAGTATTATATATATATATATATATATATATATATATATATATATATATATATATATATATATATATATATATATATATATAGAGAGAGAGAGAGACCCTCCAAAAGCTGGAAACTGAACAATACTGGAAAAGTATATGGGAGAGGGAGGCATCACACAACAGCGATGCACAGTGGCTGGTGGCTCTGAGAGAGGACCACAGCAACCTCCCTGAACAGAATCCAGTTACCATCACAGCGGCAGACATCCAAGAAAGACTCTCAGGTATGAAAAACTGGACAGCACCGGGCCCTGACAGGATCCACACCTACTGGCTAAAGAAGCTCACTGCACTCCACGGCGCCTTGCAGCACAAATGAACCAGCTGCTAAGGGATGGGACGCACCCTGAATGGCTTACAGAAGGGCGTACAATCCTGATCCTGAAGGATCCCACAAAAGGTACAGTCCCATCCAACTATCGGCCAATAACCTGTCTCCCCACAACATGGAAGCTCATGTCAGGCATCATCGCGGCTAAGATAAGTGGGCACATGGATCAATACATGAGCAAAGCACAGAAGGGCATCGGCAAAGAAACCAGAGGAGCTAAACACCAACTCCTGGTTGACAGAACAGTCACCCAAGACTGCAGAACCCGACACACCAACCTGTGCACTGCCTGGATTGATTACAAGAAAGCATATGACTCAATGCCACACACATGGATCACTGAATGCTTGGAGATGTACAACATCAACAGGACTCTAAGAGACTTCATTGCAAACTCAATGAGGCTGTGGAAAACCACCCTTGAGGCCAATGGCAAGCCACTTGCACAAGTATCCATCAAATGTGGCATATACCAAGGAGATGCTCTATCCCCACTGCTGTTCTGCATAGGCCTGAACCCCTCAGCCAAATAATCGACAAGACTGGCTATGGATACCGACTCAGGAATGGGGC
>CM044562.2:22969413-22994761 GCA_024416835.2 Perccottus glenii
TCTGTGTGTCACTCACATACTTGATATGATTATGGTAATATTAACCAAAAAGGAAAAGATCAACAGTTGTCCAAATGTGGTCCACATGTCTGTAACTCAATTATGATTCAATTTAAGTGTTTTAAGTGTTGCTAAGCGTCCCTTTGGCAGCTTTCACAGAAAACGCCTTTTACTATAAGCTTAAGGAAGAATACAACTGTTTACTTTTAGGAAAGCACATTCAACAAATAAATTACTACTTAATGCAAAAAGTTAATTGTTTGAGTGTTTCTGAAGCCTGTCCCAGTAAATTAACCAGTGCAGACTACTACCAATGTCAATGTCCAACCAGATTTTAGATTTTTTTTTATTTGTTTAGCTGCAAATTTGTGGAAATATGTTATGTTGTATTACTTTAGATCAGTTCATTTATCAAAGTTTTTACCATCGAAGGAGTTTATAATTATTTTTTAACAGTGTAAGATATTTAAATCTAAACCAAGCCTCTCTTATGGAACCTCTTAAACGGTCCGTGTGTAAGGGCGCTGCCATACGTCGAAATACAGCGATATACCGCCGTTACCAGAGGACAGGCTCCAAAAGCAGAACTATAAGGAGAAACCCAATGGCGACTTTACAAGTATAAAACTCATGTTTACAGCCTGGTACAAAAGATGGCTCTGGTCTCTAGAGCTAAGTTTTTACTACATGACAACTCTGGGGGGAAGGGGGGACATATTTATTTTGATTAATGTCCGTTTATGCTATCTGAAAACTATTTTTATAGCAGTAAAAGCCAAAAACCTAGATGTAACCGCCATTTTATTGCCCTGTTGTAATGACATTAACGGTGAATAGGGGACTAATGGGCGGATAACATCCATGTTTATTTAAAATCTAAAATCTAAACCTAAGGCACTGGCCTTGTTAAAACGACAAATTCGACAAGGGATGACGTACCGACTGTCGGCAGGACTACAGCCCCAAACCAACATTAATACATGGAGTTAAAAATAATGTCGCCCTCATTTGGTGAATATAGAGTAGTTTGAACCAAGTAGAGCACAATGTATTTAAATACTACGTCATTGAAAGATTTATATTATAAAACTGCATGACTAAACTATAAGTAGCCATTGTATTTGAATATTGTCTTTTTGAATGTGACCCGACCTGTGATTAAAACAGCATCCAAAAGGAGGTGGCATTAACAACAGACCACAATAGAATTGTGCTTTTTACGTCTTTATTTCTCCTAAAATGTGAATAGCATATTGTTTAAATACTTACAAATTACTATATTGACATGAATGACAAATAAATGGTGGTAATTTGCGTACTAACAATGCAATCAATCGGGTTTCCAAAAATCACTCGGGGCTCGATTTACTAGTCTGGCTATGTAGCTAGGCTAACCGTAACAAACCAAACACATACTTTGTATAAATGAGCAAATAATTAACCCATTGCTCTGACCGGGGGTTTAGTTACACCTAAAAGGATAAATTTGTAACGACTACTTCCGTAGTTTTACTTCTGTTCATTCTCCCTACTCTTTCAGCTCCAACACACTAAATTGCTACACGGCTGCCTACACCGCATTTGCGTAATAATTTCTCATAGTAAATTATGCCTATACAGTATGAGCTATAGAAAACTCCAGGATTAAAATGGTTTTAGAGCAGCAGAGCTTTTACTTCTTGAGTGTAATGACTGTAGTACCTAATTTGACAAAAAGAGGCAACCTCAACATCTTGCCTTTTACATCTCTTATCTTTGCCTTATTCGAACAGTTCCCAATATTATTTTCAACTATTAAATAATTTGTGCACCGGTGGCTTCCACTGCATTGATTGAGAATCATAATCGGGTGCTTAGTTCCCAATCAGACAATGCACGGAAGACTACTAGACGCCACTGGTTTTCAACCTGCATCTGCTTCTGATTCTGCTGCTTCTGCTGTTGATTGTGCTTCTGCTAAAGAAATTAAACATTAAATAAAAAGCACTAAAGCCGAGTTGAGCCTTGTGTCTCTTTGTAATCTTCTGGGTCTTGCCAACATTGTTTCAAAAATAACTTGACTGTTGAAAACCACATATGCACCAAAAGAAAATAACAAGGAAAGATAAACCTCTTTCAAAAATCCCAGTGTGTGGGCGCAAGGTCAAGAAATGGCTAAAGAAAAGTTCATTAAACAGCTCAAAAAGGAGCAAACAATCGCAAAGAACCTCTTTATACGACAGTACAACATGCTCATGAAAAACACAGATACAATGGTTCAAGAAGAATTAATGAACAAATTGAACAAACTATCTGTATGTCTCAAAGAGTTATTTAAAACTAATGATAATTGTTTGGCAGGATTGCTGTCAGAAATAGGAAGAGGAGGAGCCACAATATCTCCAACAGCAAGAGGAGTTTGGAAAAACAAGAAAAATTCAAACTGGCAAAAGAGACTGTACGCGATCACTTGTTGTCAAAGTATGTTGAGCAGGAAGTTGATGCAGCAGTCTAGGCGGCTGAGAACATTGGACAGGTTTTCAATGACTTACCTGTGTTGAGCATCAATGTTGAAGGCTATAATGTCCACATGACACTTCTGGAAAAAAGGCTTAAAGAAGTCACATAAGACATAATGCTGGCTTGGGACTACTAGATTCCAGACTAAAAAGAATAAAAAAGAAACTTGAACAGAGAAAGGCTGACTTCGTCACGGCACAGCGAGCAACATTGAGGGTACGTGTGTGTTGTGTGGTGAGGAAAGGCATTATAATTTTCTGTAGAAAAGTTTAAGTCTCGGAGTTCCTGAGAAGTTGGCCACATTGAAGAGGCTTGGCGAGTGTAAAAAGTGTCTTGGCTGGCATTCAGAACCTGGAGACTGCAAAGATACACACCTCTACAGAGTGCTGGTCACCACTATTTTCTCCCAAAAGAAGTGATGTTTATCAGAGGAGCAGTGGAAGTATCTAGTCATCTGACTGTTGAGCAGGAGCAGTTTCTGTCTGAATTATCTCCTGAGATGTGAAAAAGGCTTTAACCAATGGTGAAGAGGCATGGACTTTCTAAACTGACAGTCATTCTAATGCTAATGAAGGTAACAGCCAACGCAGGCCAGAAGATTGGAACTTTTATAGACATGCCGTCCGATACCAAATATATTACCCACAGGGCTGCTAACCGTCTGGGGCTGCACAGTGAGGAAGTAACCTAGGTCTTGTATGGTGTCAGCGGTAATTGGGGACTTTGTTTTCTGGGAAAGCACCTTGGGGAAGACGGTAGGTGGAGCTCACCCAGACTTGTTCAAGCACATTGAAATGGCAATACACCAGTCGAAAACTCATTTTGCTCGATCAATGCAAACGGCTGCAGTAAATTATGAGCAGATCAAGCACACAGAGCAAACCCTGTGACACGAGCAAGGCAACACAATGCTAATGGGTGCCAATGACAATGAGTTGTGAGAGATGCCAATGTGAGAGTTTTTCCAAACGAGGAGTCAGGAGCAGGATCCCTGCCACCATTGTTTACAGAAATGTCAGATGACTTATTGTCCTCCTGCTTATTGAGGAGCAACCACTACATGATTCCTAGGAACAGATGATCCCTCTTTGGGTTTCCACCAGGAGCTCAAGTGGGAGGTGATTTGCCAAAAATAGGCAACCTCAACCTCTTGCCTTTACCTCCCTTATCTTTGCCTTAACAGTTTCTGACAGTTTCCAAATCAACTACTGAATAATTTGTACACCAGAGGATGCACTAGTATAAAGTGCACTGGTGGCTTACACTGTATTGATTGAGAATCATCATCAGGTGTGTAGTTCCCAATCAGACAATGCACGGAAGACTACTGAGACGCCACTGGTTTTCAACCTGCTTCTGCTTCTGCTGCTGATTGTGCTTCTGCTAAAGAAGATAAACGTTAATAAAAAATCAAGAGTAAAATCACTAAAATAACTTGAGTCTCTATTGGCCCGGCAGAAACAGGTATGGTGTTCACATGTGGCTTCTTCTTTGCTGGATACAGCTTTAACTAATTTGTGTACAACACTAAGCTGTGTTACAAAGACTTCTGAAGTCTGAACTTCTTTTGATCCATACACTAACTTCAGAACACACTCAGGCCTTTTTTTAATTTTACAACTTTTAAGCTTCAAAATTAAACAATTTAATTATTACAGAACACATACAAGAAAAAAAACACATAACTTACATGCAAAAAGCTTGTCCACCTGTTACCTCCTTTCAAAGTTATTCCTGATTACATCAATTTGTCCTTTTTCAACTGTAGCTGTGCAGTAGGTTCCTCCATAATATAAATGTCCTTTAGTCTTTTAGTCCATTGTTGTACTGTTGGTGGTAAGGTTTTTTTTCCATGAAAGTTAAAATTTTTCTGGCAACCAATCACAAAGCATTTCAAATATAAAATTTGTCTCCAGCAAGATTTCCTTCCATCAGACCTGTTTTTACTGCAGTGTCTCTTAAAGCATGAAGACCAAAAGGATCTGATACTGACATTCAACTTGGTCTGTAGATGTTCAAGGTCTTCTTTTTTTAGATGCAGTTTTCTGCAGATTGGTGAACCTCTGTCCATCTTTACTTCTGAGAGACTCTCAGCTCTATGCTTCTTGTATACTCAAAGTGAAGCTCAAAGTGTAGTGTAGTGTATGGAGGAGTTTCTTTTAGGGATAATCTATTATATTTCCAAATGCTACAAATGCCATTTCATGCCAAGCTCTAACCTTTTTTTTGTATTTAATCAACAATCTTTTATTGTTTCCATTTCTTATTAGAATGTTTGAGTCTCTTTAGCTTTAAAAAGTTTTCTTTTTTCATTCTTTAAAACCACTCCTTTCACTGAAAACCTGTTTGAATACCTCGAGAAGCCACATGGCAGAGGTTAGATAAAACAAAGTCCAAACCCAATTCAAAAAAGTTGGGACACTGTACAAATTGTGAATAAAAACAGAATGCAATGATGTGGAAGTTACAAATATCAATATTTTATTCAGAAAACATAGATGACATATCAAGTATTTAAAATGAGAAAATTTTAGGAGGAAAAAAAGTTGATTTTAAGTTTAGAAACAGACATGTTGTCCCATTGTTGTCAAATACAGGCTTCTAGTTGCTCAATTAATAATAATAATAATAATAATAATAATAATAATGGATTGGATTTATATTGCGCTTTACTCCCGAGGGACCAAGGGACTCAAAGCGCTTACAGTCTGTCCATTATTCATTCATACACAGTCATACTGGTGATGGTAAGCTACAACTGTAGCCACAGATGCCCTGGGGCAGACTGACAGAGACGTGGCAGCCATTTTGCGCCTACGGCCTCTCCGACCATCACCACATACATTCACTCAACATTCTTACACATTCATACGAGGCAAGGTGGGTTAAGTGTCTTGCCCAAGGACACAACGACAGTTTTTGAATTTGTGGGGAGAGCGGGAATCGAACCCACTACCTTCCGGTTGAAGGGCGACCGCTCTACCACTGAGCCACTGCCGCCCAATTGTCTTAGGTCTTCTTTGTGCCATCTTCCTCTTTATGATGTGCCAAATGTTTTCTGGCCAGTACCAGATCCTTCTTCTACGCAGCTATGATGTTGTAAATGATGCAGTATGTGGTCATTGTCAAGTTGGAAAATGCAAGGTCTTCCCTGAAAGAGACGTCTGGATGGGAGCATATGTTGTTCTAGAACTTGGATACAACATTGACGGAGCCTTTCCAGATGTGTAAGCTGCCCATGCCACACACACTCATGCAACCCCATATAATCAGAGATGCAGGATTCTGAAAGGAGAGCTTCTCAATATCAAAGCACCTATTAAAACTGTATTGGCTGAGTGTTTGAAATGCTTTCCCCTGTGTGTGACGTGCTATAGGGTGGCAGAGGCTCAGGAGGTACAGCAAGTTGGCCACCAACCGGAAGGTTGGCTCTCCCCCTATTTCATACTACCGTTGTGTCCTTGGGCAAAACACTTCACCCACTTGAGAGGCTTGTTGGCATTGTTAATGACAAAGTTCTTTTAGTAGACTCAGTAAAGCTTTTTTGGTTTAGGGTTGTAACTAACGATTATTTTACTAGTTAAAGTCGTGCGTTGATACAATCAAGCCTCAATAAAAAACAACAGCAAGGAAAGTAAATAAAGACAAGCGAGGAGCAGAGAAACTAACGTGGAAAAACATTGCATTTCACTTCAGTGATGGAGCTTTAGAGTGAACAGACTGAACTGAGACAATATTCTCTCACTGAATTAAACATATTTAACCAAAGTAACAAAGCCCTACTTTTGAACTGTACAAGAATAACACAACACAGACGTAATATAATCTGTTAATAATAACTTGGGTTAAATAAAGAAATGTTCCACAAAAAGTGACTTTGTCTTTATATTTAAAATATACCAAAAAATTATACTGGGAAAATAAAGTAAGCTATGCTAATCTTCAAACATGTCAAATACATGTGATATTTAAGCCAAAGCAGAGATGCTTGTACCAGACTATACTTAACAGCTAATTATTTCCATATGCAATTTTATATTGTACATGTTTTTAATGGTAGGGGAAACCGGAGTACCTGAAGGACACCCATGCAAATATGGGCTAAGGTCCGGCCCTGGATGGGAACCTTCTTGCTTTGAGGCAGGAGTGCAAAACCATTGTGCAGCTGGCAGGTTATAACGGTGGCCTCATCTTTTCAGTGAGGGCTTTTTCCATTTTAACAATGGCTTCCTTCTCAAACCATCTGGCCTCTTTGCCCAGGATTTGAACATCGCTGTCCTCAAAGGAATGTCCTTTCTCTTTGAGGTGGACTGCAGACTCAGGTCCTCCAGGATTGGCTCTTCTGTGCCGATACAGTCTCTTGTGAAGCTGTTGTTTTGTTTCACCGACATAACTGTCACTGCACTCTTCACTGAACTGCATAAACCACATTACTCTGTTTGTGTTAGGGAATCTGGTCTTTAGGCTGAACCAGTTATTGATAACTCTCACATCAGGAGTCACAATGTCCTTTTCATGGTAACAACTATGAGACCAAAACAGCCTGGTCCAATCAGAGTTAGTTTCAGGTCAAAACACTCCCTCTAGAGATAAAGCTTAGCTCTTGTATCAGTGGAACTCAGAATTGACAAAAGCCCAATCCCAATTCTCTAACCCCTTCCCCTTAGTCCTACCCCTTGGCCCTCCAAAGGAAGGAGTAATACACAACATAATATTACGATATGGTCTAATAATACTTCCGTCATCATCATACAGCGAATGAACAGGTTACTGTGAGTATTTTGACTTGAGTCTTGCTCTGAACAGGATCAGCTGCTGTTTCCTCAGTCCAGCAAAAAAAACAGTTTACGTTGTATCAATTTTATATTGAGGGAAAAGCAGATATCGGTGGTATGCATTAGCTAATAAAAAGTTCTGAAAATACGAGAATGTGACCTGTTGATGTGAGGCTAACGTTAGCAAACAGACATTTTTACATAACTTTCCGAGGAGAAAACAGATCAGTGCATAAATGAGTTCAAGATTAAAATAACATTTTGCACGTCTATTGCAGCTGCAAAGCCAGTGAACACACTGCAGTATGGGAAAGTGTCATCTATCATGGGGTCATGAGCAATAAAGTATAGGGGACCAGGCCCTATCTCCAACAGGATGGCGACCTTTGTTCAGAAAATGTGAACATCCCAAAGGTTTCCCTCGTATTTTAACATACTCGTCCTGGAACTTTTATCCGAAAGGCTCCAATCCTTGTCAAATTCATCTATAAATATCTGGCAACAAAAGTTATTAAAATTATTTTTAATAATTTGTTTTAGGGTGTGGCCATGGCAAGCCCGCAAAAGACGGCCATTTTGGGAAGCAAAAAAGATCCAGTAACTTTCACATACATAGTCAGATCTGGGTGGCCCCATGACATTTTTTCTACGTCTTTATGACCTGAACACAATAATATACAATACAATAATAAAACCTATCTTTAAAAAATGGACCTCTGGCACCCCCTACGGGCGGCAGTAGCTCTGTGGTAGAGCGGCCGTCCTTCGACCGGCGGGTGGGCGGTTCGTTCCCTGCTTGAAACGTCCCAAAACATAACATCCCGCTCTTGCGTGCCTCCAGTGGTGTCAGCTGTAACACCCAAATTGGGGTCTTGAGCAAAAAAGTACAGTTGTGCTCGTAATTTTACATACCCTGGCAGAATGTGATTTTTTTGGGGGGGCCATTTTTCAGAGAATATGAATATATCCCTGATATTCACTCATAGTTAGTGGTTGGGGGAAGCCATTTATTATAAAACAACTGTGTTTACTCTTTTTAAATCATAAGGATAACAGAATCTACTCAACAACCTTGATCAAAAGTTTACATAAACTGGTGACTTTGGCCTGATAACATGCACAAGTTGAAACAAACAGGTTTGAATGGCTAAAGGTAACTATCCTCAACTGTGATCTGTTTGCTTTTAATCAGTGTGAGTTTCTGGGCTCCTGACAGTGCTGCACTGATGTTTCTGTATTCTGAGTCATAGGAAAAGAAAAATAATTGTCAAATGATCTCCGGGAAAAGGTAATTGAACTGTATAAAACAGGAAAGGGATATAAAAAGAAATTAAAGGAATTAAGAATGCCAATCAGCAGTGTTCAAACTCTAATTAAGAAGTGGAAAATGAACAGAAATTTCAGCCACAACTTCCAGGGAAATTGTTCGGATGCAATGAAAAACCCACAAATACAGTGGCAAGATCTGATCTTCATCCAAGTCAAGGGTATTGATAAAATAATTACAGAGAGAAAATCTGGTCTTTCATGAGTTAATTACCTGAGTTAAGTTCATTGGAGTCAGTTTTTAGCACACCTGAAGTCTCGTTAAGATAATACATTTAGAGGTGTGGACTCCAGCTACTTTGACTGGTAAAACCCCTCAAACCTGTGAAGAACACACTTATGTAAGCCATACCTCACCAAAAAAAAGCTTTCAAAGGAGCTACAATCAACAATTGTTGCTTTACTAAAAGCTGGAAAGGGTTACAAAAGGTATTTGAAAGACTTTGGAAATTCACCAGTCTACAGTTAGGCAAACAATCTACAAATGGATGTTTTTTGTGGAGAGGTATACAGAATTTTGGTATTGTCAGCATAGCAGTGAAAATGAAGTCCATGATGACGGATGATATGACCAAGGGGTAACATGTACAGTATAAACAGAAGGTGACAAAGCACCGAGGCCTGGGGAACACCATGTGTTACAGGGACGGTATGAGATGTGGAGATGTAGTGGAAACCGTCAGAGAGGTAGGATTTGAACCAGAAGAGTGCTGAACCAGTTATGCCGATGTTGGACTGTAGACAATGGAGGAGGATGGAATGGTCTATGGCAGAGGTCACTAATAGGCGGACCGCGGTCGGATCGGACCAACCGCCGTTCTATCGGACCCGGACCAATAACCCATAAATTATTTAGAATTATTGACTTTTGTCGGAGTGTTTCTATTTTAACCCGCGCAGCTTTTCTAGCATCTATGGTACTGGTTTAGCGCGGCCCAGGAAACTCACAGACCAATAGCATGCGTTGTAAATCATGTCATGTGATACTACTCGAGTCAGACAGCGAGAGACACACACACACACACACACAGGGAGAGACGAGACGAGACGAATGAGAGACAACGTTTCACATGGCGTGCTCTAAAAAAAGAAAAGTGGACAGTGAAAACAGAGCTTTTAATCAAGAATGGACGGATTCTTACATGTTCATTCTTCCCACGGGCAGTTCAAAACCGGTATGTCTCATATGTTCAGAGACTGTCGCGATTATTAAAAGCGGCAATGTGAAGCGCCACTATGAGACAAAGCACAAATCTTTTGACCAAACATACCCACTTAAATCCGCACTGAGGGCACAGAAAATAAACGATCTAAAAGCCCAATATGATCGATCCAGCAGAATCCTAACACATTCATTCACTGCCCAACAACGTGCTAACGAATGTTCCCTTAAAGTTGCTTTGATTTTGGGCAAACATAAAAAAACATTTACTGATGGAGGGGTTGTCAATGAGTGCATGAGTGCGGTAGCTGAAACCTTATTTGAGGGAAAACAAAAAGACGACATGTGTGTAAAAATCAAGCAAATACCTATGTCAGCATCATCAGCCACAAAGAAAACAGAAATATTAACCCATGATGTGCTAGCTCAGCTGGATGAAGCAATTCACAAGGCACCATGCATAGGCTTAGCTGTAGATGAGTCCACTGATGTGTCTGACAATGCATAGCTGTTAGTTTTTGTGAGGTTCTTCAACAAGGACAAGGAAGAGTTCTGTGAAGACCTGTTAGGTGTCAAAAGCTCTCTGTTGTGTTTTATTTATTTATAATTTATTTTTAAATGCAGCCTTTATTTTATTTAAATTGATCATTTATTATTAGAGTACTTATTATTTCCCTACAGCTCAATATATAAACTGACAATAAATATTGTTGAAATATTATTCAATTTGTACTTTCATTTTATTTGACGGTCGTTTCTTGACTAGGCTACTTACATATTTTCATACAACTACTAGGCTGTGGCACTGAATGATAACACAAGTTAGTCATTGTGATGTTGCGGACCTTTGGTTGCTGATTTTTTTTCTAACTGGACCTCTTAGAATTTTAATTCAATACCCCTGGTCTATGGTGTCAAAGGCAGCACTAAAGTCGAGGAGCAGGAGTATGGAGAGAAAACCAGAAGTCAGAAGCTAAGAGGAGCTTGTTCGTGAGTTTGAGAAGGGCGATTTCTGTACTGTGGTGGGTGCGGTGTCAAGGCCTCACAGCCCGGAACAGGGAAGACTCCAGTACAAAAACCCCAAACACAGGCAGATAGTCCAAACAACATTTATTTGGCCAAAACAAAAAGGTACAACATCAAAATCCAGGAACAAGATAGAAACAAGGCCAGGGTCTGAGCATACTAAAATCCCAAATAGGTGGCACAAGAAAAACAGGAGGAGCGGAAACAAAAGAAATAATACTTCACAGTGTAAACCAAAATTCACCAGACGAAACAGAAGGAAAACCAAGACCAGGCTCACAGAATGGGAGACAACACACAAACACATTAGGGCGGAGCAGGTAATCACAAAGAAGGGAAAAACAACAGGCAGGAAGTAAATCAAAAAACACAGACAGGGGTACGACATTTCGCAATAAAAAAACAGGAAATCAAATACAATCTTGAAACAAAATTAGCTACAATAATGAAACAACTCAGATACTTTAAAGACACATGACATCAGAAACAAAACAGAGACCAGAACACAGATACACTAACAAAACAGACTAACTACTAAACCAGGTAGGGATCCTGACATGCGGAAGCCGAATTGAAAGATTTCATATAACTGATTGGAGTGTAGATATTGCTTGAGTTGAGAGGCAACAGATCGTTCCAAGATTTTGGATAGAAATGGAAGATTTGATATGAGACGGAAATCTTCTGGGTTATCAGGGTCTAGGCCGTTTTTTTTTTTTTTGAGAATTAGTGTGAGGGTGGCAAGTTTCAGTGCAGAGGGAACAGTACCAGAGGTGAGAGAGCAGTTTATAATGTCCAGGATGAGTGGAGTGAGATAGGGAAGACATTATTTGATCAGTGAGGATGGGATGGGGTCCAGAGGGCAGGTAGAGAGTTTAATACCAGGGAGTAGTTTGTTTAGGTCGGAGGTGGTTATGGGTTATGGGTGCAATGGTTAGGGTATAGGAACCGGGAATTTTAAAAGACTGTAAAGTTCCGTAGCTGTGTACTATAGAGCCATGGTGGTAGAATTGGAGCTGGTGGTGGTGGCGGATTGTCGTGAGCACACAGGCACATAAAGGAACATGAAAAAGGAGACTAACCAGAGTCGGAGGCCACTTTGCCTTCATGAGCTAGCTTAGCCGCTCCGGGATGACTGAGTGGTAACCCGCCCGACCCAGTGGTATAGCAACTTCAGGCAGTTACCAAGGTTTTGTTAAGAAATATCCAGGTAAGAGTCTCATCTGTAGATGTATCAATAAGCAAGGTTTTTTGTGTTTTTATTTGATCTATTCCGGAGTGAGAAGAGGCAGCCAAAATGCGCCAGCGTCCTCTCACATCCGCTTTCTGTGCCAACAAAGACTCATCAATGAGGTAAAGAAACAACCCCAAATGACAGCCAAAGATTTGAAGGCATTATTAGAACTTGCTAACATCTCTGTTAATGAGTCTACATTACGTACAACACTGAACAAGCAGAGTATCACAGAAGAACACCACAGAGGAAGCCACTGCTTACTAAAAAGAACATTGCTTCAAGCCTGAAGTTTGCAAAAGAGCACATTGGCACTCCACAGCGGGATTGGCAAAATTTTTTGTGGACTAATGAAACTAAGATTAAACTCTTTGGAAAAAACACACAGAGCTACATCTGGCATAGAAAGAGCATGGCATATCATCATAAAACATCATCCCAACTGTGAAAGTATGGTGGAGGAAACAACATGATTAGAGCCTGCTTTGCTGCATCAGGGCCTGGCCAGCTTGCAATCATTAAGGGGAAGATGAATTATTTTTTTTTTTTTGTTTATCGGACAATTCTTCAGGATAATGTCAGGATGTCTGTACGTCAGCTGAAACTGTGTAGAAGGTGGGCGATGCAGGACAATGGCCCAAAACACCAGAGCAAGTACTCAACAGCATGCCTTCTAAAAAACAAAATCCTAAAATTTTTTCTCAAAGATGTGCAGGTCTGATCCACAGCTACAGAAAGCGCCTGTTTGAAGTTATTGCTGCCTAGGTGGGGTCAACCAGTTATCCTCCACTGCAATTTTGAATGTTGAATGAGTGTGTTCAATAAAGACATAAAAGATCAGAATATTTTTGTGTAATAATTTTTAGATGCATTATGTTTGTCAATACCCTTGACTTAGATCAAATCACATTTTAAGACATTTATTCAGAAATATGACTCAGAAAAAGTTCACAGTGGTGTGGCTGTTTCAAGATGCACAATAGGGAGGCACTTGAAGAAAAATGGGTTGCATGGTCAAGTTGCCAGAAGAAAACCATTACTACGCAAATGGCACAAAGCATCCCGCTTGCAATATGCCAAACAGAGATAATCCTCAAAACTTCTGGTAAAAAGTCATTTGGAGTGATGAGACCAAAATTAAAGTTTTTGGCCACAATCATAAATGTTACATTTGGAGAGGAGTCAATGATGAAAGGTACACCATTCCTACTGTGAAACATGGATTAGATCGCTGATGTTTCGGAGATAAGTGAGCTACAAAAGCACAGGAAACCTGGTCAAAATTGATGGCAAGATGAATGTAGCATGTTATCAGAAAATACTGGAGAAATATTTGCACTCATCAGCCCGCGCATGGGACACACTTTAACATTCCAATATGACAACAATCCAAAGCACAAGGCCAAGTTGACAAAGCCATTGGCTACAGCAGCATAAAGTAAAAGTTCTGGACTGGCCATCTCAGTCTCCTGACCTCAATATCATTGAGCCAATTTACAGGAACTGGAGGCTTTTTGCAAAGAAGAATGGGCAGCTTTACCATCTGAAAGAATAAACAGCCACATCCACAACTACCACAAAAGTCTGCTACCAGAAAGAAGCTGTCATTGATGTTAAAGGTGGCAATACACGGTAAGAACTGGGGTATGTAAACTTTTTATCAGGGTCATGTGGCTAATTTCTGTTGTCCTTATGATTTAAAAAGAGTAAACACAGTTGTTTAATAGTAAATGGCTTTATCTAACCCTAACTATGAGTGTTATCATTCATATTGTTTGTCAAAAAGAAAAATCACAAATTCTGCCAGGGTATGTAAACTTATGAGAACAACTGCACATACATACCTACCTACCATTCCTTACTTTTTAAGCTCAAATAACATGCCCATAACTTATGCCCAAATATGAGCCGACCATAATCAAATGAGACAATTGAGACATTCATTGTTAAAAACTGTTGTCTCTATGAGCCTGTAGGCTCATTTAATTGTGGAGAATTTGGGCCGGTTCTGCCGGGAAATCAACCTGGATGTGACGTAGTGTGCGCTCCTGTGTACAGCTCTGACGTCCTAGTATAGCCGCCATGACAGCGAGCGTTTGTATTAAGATAGATTCTGCAAGCAAAAAAAAAACGACTGGCGTCTAGCTCAACCCAGACAACTACTAGTTTTATAGAGTGAGTCCCGCAAAGGAAAACAGGAGTGTGACCGACGTCGGGGGAGGAGTGAACATAAGCAGAGCGGAAAGAACTGAGGTACTGCTGCTACCTTGCTACTTTGGGGATAAAAACAGACCCTGAACTTGCTTTTTTATTGAAAAGATAAGATATTGTTACAGACAATATATAATATATTGTGGTGTTTTGTTGTCTAATGCTAAATAACAATAGCGTACTTGTAAAACATGGATGCTAACCAGCTAACAGGAACGAGTCATAAGTTAATGTTTTGTGAATTCTGAGTACACAGGCTTATGAGTCTTATACATTTGCTGTCTTGTCGTTTCAAATTATGTTTTCAAATGTGTTTAGAAAGCAGCTAATGCTAACTTTGTGGCATTTTGGGATTACACTTTGCCAGGAGCTCTTTTCTTTGTTACTTTCGTTGGCTCGTTTTTTAAATTACCTTTACCAGAGATAATTTAATTGTTATCACAGCCCATCTAACTAGCCTAACGCTAACTCTGTAACATTTCACAAAAATCAGATTAACTTGTTTCTCAGTTGTGATCCAAAGTACGACATAGCACTAAAGCAGAATAAATTCAATATATTTTAGGGTATGGTGGTGAGGAGTACTGCACCACATCAGCAGTGAACACAAGTGGGCCCTCTGCAGATGCCAGCATGTTCCTCTGGATGTGGGAAGCTCTGACAAAGAGGTCATACCATCAGGTTCTGCAGCACGAGGCCCTGTCACAGACTGGACTCAACAGACGTGTCTGAAAGATGTAGACAAGTGTCTTCTCTTTCGGAGAGAGTATAAAACATTATTTTACTCACTGAAGTTTGTTTTGTTAGAATATACCAGAGCTGAATACAGCTACATCCTGCTGCAGAGCAGAATTTTGGGGAATCGTCTAAAGTCTCTATGTCAGTAACGGTTTTTCTTAAAGTTACTTTCATGCAGGGCTACAGACAAACTTTTTTCATCACTGTCCCAAAACCCATGTAGTTCCAATTCTCCTGAAGTGAGTGGCCCTCATTTATCAAATTTGGTGTACAACCATTTCCACGCATTTTTTGCATGGAAAGTTTAAAGTCAGCACCAAGCTGAGCTGCAAAAACATTATTTTGCGCAAACAATGCATTAGCACTATTAAATTATTCCATATTACAGTCCTCTGTAATAATAGTTTAATATTTTATAAACCTTGTGCAACGGGAGCTTTCTAGGGCCTGCCTCACTGTCATCAAGAAATTTTAAATCTTATAATCTTAGTTAACCCTCTAGTTAACCCCCACTAGATGTTCACAACATTGTGAAATACAACAAATTCTTGAGAATTCTGGTTAAAACTACACTAGTTGTTAATTATTTTAAATGTCTAAGAATAATTCAAACTATTTGTTTTAATTTATTGATTAGAAATAGCTCTTTCAAATTATCTGACTAATTAAGAACTATATCTTTTTTTTCCATTGCTTATAATTTAAGAGCATAAACAAGCATAAACATGATTTTGTAAACATGATCTATATCCTCCGTGCCATAAACATATTTTCCCAGCTATAAGAGGATGTATTTGTTTGGACAAACTTAGCACCACACAATACAGTACAATACACCTCAGTAAACCTATACAGTACAGTAGATTATAATGTTATGCCAGGATCCTAAAAAAAACGAGAACAAAAAACAAACAAATCAGAACAGCATGTAGTGAGATCGTGGGTACAAAATAATGGTGACTGGTAGATTATTATTGTGCTTTAGTGTAGGAAAGTCTGATTTCCGCGAACGTGAAGTTTGGCAATATTAAAGGAGCGGCTGCAGCGGGCTAATGTATAGTGGAATGAAACCCTAATTAATTTATTTGTTATGGGTCAGAATCCCATGGCTCCAGCTCGGTGCCGGTTCCAGCTCGGTCCAACGCTCCAGTCCTAATTCCCTGCTGTCTCCTATTCAATAAAGTTTGTTCTGAACCCTCTGTGTTGATTGTTTGAGTCCTGTGCTACTCGCAACGGCGGCGCCAAGGGGGGTCTTGGGGGGTCTCAAGACCCTCCCAAAAAACGCCTTGACCCCACTTGACCCCAGCCTCTTCCTGATTAAAAAAAAAATATATAATAATAATAATAATAATAATAATAATAATAATAATAATAATAATAATAATAATAATAATAATAATAATAATAATATATATATCCGGGATAAAGATTTAAAAATGCCTCTCTCCAAACTAGGCAGAACATATAATAACATATAATAATTAATTTATATATAAAAAAAATATATAAACATAAGAATCACTGCGACGCACCACATACGTCGCTGTACCTTGCGTCATTGCGTTCAAGGTGCTGCCGGGAACCCGCAAGAGCTGCTACGTTATAGCTATAGCTTGAAGCTAAAAATGGATCGCTTTGTAATACCTCAAAAAAAAATGAGAGCAGACGGAAATTATAGCAATAGGAGTGAAAATATACCCGTTGCAGTGGAGGGAGAGCCCTGCTTGATCTTAGAAACGGAGGACACCGAGGAATTGGAGGATGAGGAGGTGCGCCCGGAGTCTGAGTCGGAGGAGACAGGTGAGCAGAAGGAAAGAAATAGCGTCTCAACAAGCGCTTCGGCGGGCACGGATGGCGGGAATCCTGACAGTGGAATGAATTTAATGGGGGATTTAAGTCATGGCCCAGCCGAGAAACCAAGACAGCCTCAACTAAAATCATACCCGCGTCGTTCTTTTGGATCGCAGGGGCAGCTAGCATCCAGGGGTTTTAGCTACTCGTGGTTCAAACAGTACGAGTGGCTTGAATATTCTGTGTCAAAAGACGCGGCTTTTTGTTTTGCCTGTCGTCATTTTTTTCACAGTGTGCATGGATCTGGTGGTAACTCAGAAAAGTACTTCACCCAGGAAGGGTTTAAAAACTGGAGAAAAGGAAGAGAGAAACTGGCGCAACATAACGCCAGCGCTTCTCACAAAGTGGCAATGGAAGGGTGGTGTGAATTTAAGGAGAGGGAGAAAAACGGATCGAGGATTTTGACCCACCTCCATGAAGATGGACATAAGAAAATTGTTAAAGAAAACAGGATCTACATGCGAGCAGTTGTTGAGTCACTGCGCTTTACAGCTTGTCAAACCATTGGTCAGAGAGGCCACCGAGAGAATGAACAGTCCACCAACAGAGGTAATTTCCTTGAAATGTTACATCTGCTGGGGAAGTTTGATAGCACTGTATCCAAAAATTATCTACTGGGCCAGGAAATGCAAAATATGTCCATCATGACATTCAGAACGAGTTAATTGATATAATGGCCTGCATTTTGAGAGAACAGGTTGGTAAACGAAGTTAAACAGGAGAGCACTTTACTTTAATGGTGGATGAAACAAAAGATGTGAGCAAAAAAGAGCAGATATCTATTGTTCTGCGCTACATACACAATGATGACATTTATGAAGAGTTTCTTGATTTTGTTCCAGCTGATGGTTTGGATGCAGTCTTTACTTGTGACAGTGAAAGGGCATTGGCTAAATTCAACATAGACAAAAATGCATCGTTGGACAATGTTACGATGGGGCATCTGTAATGTCTGGCTGCAACAACGGTGTTCAGGAAAAATTTCAGAGAAGTCCCACATGCAGTGTACATCCATTGCCATGCACACAGATTAAACTTGGTTTTAGTTGACTGTGTCCATAATGTAAAACCAGTTGCTGACTGCTTTGCCACAGTTCAGCTACTTTACAACTTTTTTTCTGGTTCAGTAACTCACAAAGTGTTCATGGAGAAACAAACAGAACCTGAGCCCACTAAAAGAGTTGTGGAATTAAAACGTCTGTCAGATACCAGATGGGCATGTCAGTACTATAGTCTTTGGGCAATAAAGCAAACCCTCCCTAGCATCTTAGCCACACTTGAGGAAGTCAGCAATCAAACAAATAGCCATAGAGCTATTGAGGCTAGATCACTAAATGGCTTGATTGATGGACAGTTTGTTTTGCAAATCTACATGCTGGAGAAAATATTTGGGCTCACAAAAACTTTATCTGACCAACTACAGGCCACAGATTTAGATTTGGCATCCGCCATTGACCGTTTAATCAGTGAATTGAATAGGCGCTTCTCTGCTGACAGTTGCCATGTTATGAAAGGAGTTGCAGCTATTAATCCCAAACACAAGACCTTCCTGCACCAAGATGCCCTTCAACCCATGGCTAGGCACTATGGCATATTGGAAGACAACCTTTCAGCAGAACTACATCAACTGAAACGCCTCATTGACAGAAAAAAACAAAATGGGGTCTCTCTCAACAGCACCCGTGACTTGCTGATTCTATTGAGGCCATACAAGGAGGCTTTCATTGATTTATACAAACTTGTGTGCATCTCCATGACACTGCCTGTATCAACAGCTGCTTGTGAGAGGAGCTTTTCCTGCTTACGGCGTTTAAAAACCTACCTCAGAAACAAAAGTGGCGATGTCCGAACCAGCAATCTTGCTGTGCTGGCAATCAGCACAAGAAGAACAAAAGAGATGGATGTAGATGTTGTTATTGATCGGTTTGCAGCCAATCATCACAACAGGCGAATTGTTCTCTTTTGCGGTGAGTACACTCCTTACATTATATTTTAACAGGTTAAAATTGTACTCTATTTAATGAGCTATAAACACAATTGTTTCAGTAAATCACACCTGTGGAGAATGGAGAGAAAACAGGAGGAGACTGGACAAAAGAGGAGCAGAGAAGAAGACAGGAGGAGACTAGACAAAAGAGGAGCAGAGAAGAACACAGGAGGAAACTGTTCAAAAGAGTTGTCAATATTGGTGAGTGAAGTGAGTTAGGTGAACCTCTTGCTATTGTGTTGCTGTATTTAGCATAAATACTAACCTACTCATGTGTACTATAAACTCATATGTTGCAGTAAATCACACCTGTGGAGACTGAGAGAGAGAAGATGCCAGGAGGAGACTGTACAATAGTAGGGCAATCAAAAGGTGGCGAAAGTATGAGAATAGATACTATTTTGATTTCTGTCATGGGTGTGGCTCTGGCAATTCAAGTTTGACCATATTGTTTGCAAACTGCAATTGATTAATTAAAAACAAAGTAGTCAATATGCTGTGTTGTTTTTGTTGTTTAATAGCAGTAATATGCAGCTATTGGACGTGTCCACTGTTTTTTTTGTTGGTTTTCATGAGACCCCCCTTGAAATGACCAGGACCCCCCATTGCCCCCCCAATCAAAATTGTCTGGAGCCGCCACTGGCTACTCGTACTGTGCTTAGCCTCTAGTTTGTAAAGCTGGAGGTGGGGCAACACAGAATATTTAGGGGAAATATTCTCCCAGCATTGAGAAGAGGAAAAAAGGTTAGTTGAGTTATCAGAGCATAGAAACATACAGTGGATGATGGGTGACTCTCACTTCCTGGTAAGTTCCTGCAGTCTTTTTGCACAAGACCATAGGCTCTTCTTTAAAGTTCTCCAAAATAAGTATGGAGCTAAGAGCAGAATATGCAAACTTTAAACATGTAAATTAGTTTCAAGCGCTGTTGAATACAGTACTTCCTTGAATTAATTTACAGGAAAACCACGCCTTTCCAACAGAGCATTAAAAACCTTCACACACAATGACTAAGTCAGTCTCTGGTAGAGGAGAAAATGGCACAAGGAGCCCAGATAGATCCACGGAAACTTTCCTGTTCAATCTGTTTGGAATTACTCAAGGACCCAGTGACTATTCCTTGTGGACATAGCTACTGCATGAGCTGTATTAGGACACGCTGGGATAAACAGAGAGTGACAAACACCTGTATCTGCCCTATGTGCAGAAAGAACTTTCCTCTACAACCTGACCTGGTGAAAAACACCACACTGGCAGATTTAGTGGAGGACCTAAAGAAGACTAAAGCCTCAGTCTCAAAGCCTCAAGCTGCTGCTGACCACAGCTACACTGGACCTCAGCAAGTGCCCTTTGATGTGTGCCCTGGCAGAAAACGAAGAGCTTCCAAATCCTGTGACAAACACCTGCAGCCTCATTATGGTGAGTCTCTACTGAAGCAACACAAGATCACAGAGCCTTTAGAGAATCTCCAGGAAAACATCTGCTCAAAACACAACAAAGTGAAGGAGATATTCTGTCAAACCGACAAGCAGTGCATCTGCCACCTCTGTCTCGATGAACATAAAAACCATAGCACTGTGTCAGCAGAGAGAGAAATGGCTGAGAGACGGAAAGAGTTAGAGACAGGGCGACACAAGATCAACCAGAAAATGGAGAGGCTAGAGAACGATGTAAGTCTGCTCCTGCAAGATATAAGAGACATTAATGAATCAGCTGATAAAGTGGTGAGAGAAAATGAGGACATGGCCATGAATCTTATAGGACTCATCCAACAGAAGAGCTCAGATCTGACACAAAAGATTAGACATCAACAGAAGATCGGGGTCCGTCGAACTCAGGAAGAACTCAAAAGGCTGGAAGAGGCTATACACAGACAGAGAATGAAACGCACTGAGCTGGCACAGCTCTTACTTACTGTCAACTGTGTCCAGTTTCTGCAGAGATGCCCCTCTTCAATACAAACTGGGGAGTTGTCAAACATACCTGCCCGGCAAGGCCGACCTTTACAGTACTTTACAGACATATCTAAGGTTGTGTCAGAGACAAAAGATCAACTAAATGACGCATGCAGTAAGAAACTGACAAAACTGTCACGGATGGTGTCTGAAGTGGATATTTTAAAGCCACAACATCCCAATAAGCAATTCTCAGATTATTCAGTTCAACTTACTTTGAACCCAAACACCCTCAATACACAGCTGATATTGTCTGAAAGCAATACAAAAGTGACCTCAGTTAAAGTTACACAGTCATATCCTCCTCACTCAGACAGGTTTTTGGCGAAAGCTCAAGTTTTGAGCCAAAATCCTCTGCCTGCTCGCTGTTACTGGGAGGTGGAGTGGGGTGGACTGGGAGTGACAGTTGGAGTTGCTTACAAGGATATCAAGAAAGTAGGGTACGATAGTGTATTTGGAAGCAACAATAAGTCTTGGGTGCTAGAGTGTTCTGCTAAAAACATGTATTACTACAGACACAACAGTGTGAGGAAGCCTCTGTCGGCCTGTCAGACCAACAGAGTCGGAGTGTTCCTGGATTACAGCGCAGGCACTCTGTCGTTCTATGAGGTTTCTGATGCTGTGATACTTATCCACAAAGTTCAGACTAAATTCCCCCAGCCGCTCTATGCTGCACTTGGGGTTTATCATTATGGGGCTGCTGCTAAAATGTGTGAAAAAAAGTAAACAGGAACCTAGAACACTGGAAGATGTGAAGACATCTTATCATGCAACATGTGTGATACTGTATGTGTACACAGTTTATTGTGGGTAATTAATGTGAGTGTTAAGTGTTGTGTTTTTTTCTGTGGATCCCTGTTAAGTGTCTAATGTAATGCTAAAAACAAGTAAAACTATTCACCTTACCCAAACAGAACAGTGGCTTAACTACGATCTTATCGCTGCTGATTGGAACATGGCCAATCATTATGACCACCAGATCCCATCTTGTGTTTTAAGGCTTTATTTGGACGCTGGGGTTGTGCTTACTTTGGTTTGTTTTACTTTGATTTATATTTTTCCCTCTGTAGATTAGCTGGTTACAGAGCTCATTTGTATAGTTCATTTATTTTTTTTCATTTTGTGAATCATTGTTATGTTTTATGATCATGTCTTTTGTAAAAATGTTTAAGTTGCTTTTTGAAATAAATACATTGATTTTGGAACTGGAATTTCTACAAATACAAAAGTGTTTTTAGGTGATGTTAATTTGAAAACAGTTGATCATACATTCAGAAACAGAACTTAAAGCCATATGGTTAATTTGCATAAACCCACAAAGGCCCAATGAAAAACCCTCTATGTCATTAACACCCACTAATAAAATGAAAAGGATTTGGTGAGTATTTGCCCAAACCAGGAACAGACCAGGAACAGACCAAAACCAGACCGGGACCAGTTCAGGACGAGACCAGGAACAGACCAGGACCAGACTAGACCAAAACCAAGAAGGACCAGACCAAGACCAGGACCACAGTATTGCTGTGTACAGTGATTTGATAATGATTACGTTAAACACAACTATACATTAAAATAATTATTGAAAGAAGGGCTTTAAAGAACAAACTTAAATACCTTCTTTCTCACAAAGGCCTAAATTTTCACTATCAAATGTATTATCTTTTTAAAACTGTTGGGACACAGGAGCCCTGTTGCAAGGTCCCAGTACTTACAGCACTGGCTCCGCTGGTTCATGTCAGTCCAGGTTCCGTTGGGAAGACACTTTCTAACCTTTGGCCCCACAATGACCCGGTTGCCTCTGCAGATGTATTCGATCTCATAGTCCACCGGCAGCACCTGCACACTCCGGATCTGCACACACATCCAGAGGCAGAAAAGGAAAGAGTTAGCTTGACTGCCATAAACTATTCCCTTAAAATAAACCAGTATATGTTATTATGTAATAACTAATGCTAATACAGATCTTAAAGTAACATTATCTTTTGGCTTAACTCTGCACTCCACTTTAGATATTGATCATTTTTAAACAAAGTTTAACTGAAGAAGACTCCCTGAGTCTAACTGAAGAAGACCCACTGAGTCTAACTGAAGAAGACCCACTGAGTCTAACTGAAGAAGACCCACTGAGTCTAACTGAAGAAGACCCACTGAGTCTAACTGAAGACTCACTGAGTCTAACTGAAGAAGACTCACTGAGTCTAACTGAAGAAGACCCACTGAGTCTAACTGAAGAAGACTCCCTGAGTCTACCTGAAGAAGACCCACTGAGTCTACCTGAAGAAGACTCACTGAGTCTAACTGAAGAAGACCCACTGAGTCTAACTGAAGAAGACTCAGTGAGTCTAACTGAAGAAGACCCACTGAGTCTAACTGAAGAAGACCCACTGAGTCTAACTGAAGACTCACTGAGTCTAACTGAAGAAGACTCCCTGAGTCTAACTGAAGAAGACTCCCTGAGTCTAACTGAAGAAGACCCACTGAGTCTAACTGAAGAAGACTCACTGAGTCTAACTGAAGAAGACCCACTGAGTCTAACTGAAGAAGACTCAGTGAGTCTAACTGAAGAAGACCCACTGAGTCTAACTGAAGAAGACTCACTGAGTCTAACTGAAGAAGACCCACTGAGTCTAACTGAAGAAGACTCACTGAGTCTAACTCAAGCCTCTCCCATGGTACCTCTTAAATGGTCGTCGTGTAAGGGCGCCGCCATACGGTGATTTTACAGCAAAATACAGCGATATACCTCCGTCCCCCAGAGGGCAGGCTCCAAAAGCGGAAATATAAGGAGAAACCCAATGGCGACTTTACAAGAGTAAAAATCATGTTTACAGCCTGGTACAAAAGATGGCTCCGGTCTCTAGAGCTAAGTTTTTACTACGTGACAACTCTGGGGGGGGTGAATTTTTGAAAATTACGTTGGTTTATGCTATCGAAAAACTATTATTTTACTATGGAGTAAAACCCGAAAAGCCCGGATGTAACGGCCATTTTATTGCCCATTCGTAATGACAATATTGGTGAATAGGGGACCAATGGGCGGATATCATCCATAATTATACTATCTATGGTCTAACTGAAGAAGACCCACTGAGTCTAACTGAAGAAGACTCACTGAGTCTAACTGAAGAAGACTCACTGAGTCTAACTGAAGAAGACCCCCTGAGTCTAACTGAAGAAGACTCACTGAGTCTAACTAAAGAAGACTCACTGAAGACTTGACACTGTTTTTCCAATTGGTTTTGTATAAATAATTGCTAGGCTAAGAAAATTCTTTGTGTCGTTTCTGTGAAGATATATAAGTGCTCTGGTTAAGCAAACACTAGCTCTCTATCAGCGGAACATACCTTTTGTAACATAATGATATGTGAGTAGCTGCTGCTGTTCATTGCCATCACAAGTGCCTTGCGTAGCAATATATTTTTTTTACAGAATTTGTATGTGTTTTGTAGCTGCTGTTACTGGTGATAAGTAGCCTCTGTACAGGGACAGTGTCACCCTCAGTGTGTTTAGCTCACCTTTGGATTTCCATATGCAAACACTTAAGTCTAAGGTCAAATATTGATGCCCAAATATAGTATGCAAGGCCTTTCACCCAACACGTAACCTACAGCATGTTTACTTCCTTGTTCACTCGAAGTGAGATAAGATAACTACAGCTGCTCTGTGTTTGTTTCCCTATTCCAATACAATACAAGAGAATATTTGATTGGTCTCCAACAGTGCCACATTACAGGTAGTAGAAGTAAGGGCAAAGTAAACCAAACTGCCAGAAGAGTGGAGAAACAAAAGTGTAAATACATTGATTTTTGCAGGAGGGATACAATCATTTAAAAAAGTGAAGAAGCAAAGTGTGAGACAATTACCTATATACAGTGCCTTGCGAACGTATTCGGCCCCCTTGAACTTTGTGATCTTTTGCCACATTTCAGGCTTCAAACATAAAGATATGAAACTGTAATTTTTTGTGAAGAATCAACAACAAGTGGGACACAATCATGAAGTGGAACGAAATTTATTGGATATTTCAAACTTTTTTAACAAATAAAAAACTGAAAAATTGGCCGTGCAAAATTATTCAGCCCCTTTTAACTTAATACTTTGTAGCGCCACCTTTTGCTGCGATTAAAGCTGTAAGTCGCTTGGGGTATGTCTCTATCAGTTTTGCACATCGAGAAACTGAAATTTTTGCCCATTCCTCCGCAAAACAGCTCGAGCTCAGTGAGGTTGGATGGAGAGCATTTGTGAACAGCAGTTTTCAGTTCTTTCCACAGATTCTCAATTAGATTCAGGTCTGGACTTTGACTTGGCCATTCTAACACCTGGATATATTTATTTGTGAACCATTCCATTGTAGATTTTGCTTTATGTTTTGGATCATTGTCTTGTTGGAAGACAAATCTCCGTCCGTCTCAGGTCTTTTGCAGACTCCATCAGGTTTTCTTCTAGAATGGTCCTGTTTTGGCTCCATCCATCTTCCCATCAATTTTAACCATCTTCCCTGTCCCTGCTGAAGAAAAGCAGGCCCAAACCATGATGCTGCCACCACCATGTTTGACAGTGGTGATGGTGTGTTCAGGTGATGAGCT